>CM042168.1:83149972-83157472 GCA_023376005.1 Doryteuthis pealeii
CCTTGCTGGGCGCCCCACACTTGCATATCTATGTGTTGGCTTCCACAGGAGAACGTCGCTTATGAGTTCATCCTTGCTTCTCCAGCAGTGTCCTGCATGCCTTGTCCGTCTCACTCGGATAGTTTGTGAGATGCGGGGGCAGGTGACCGGACAGCTGTTTCCTTGTGGGTTGCTGTTTCCACGACTTATTCAAGACTGCACGCAGCATTCTTGTGCAGCAAGTAAAATCGTCAAATTCATCAAAGGATAAAAAAAAGATAAAACAATTTAAAACGGAAATTTATTTCAATGTCCCTAAAATAAAAAGGAGCCGACACCAGTAAGAAGAAATTGTTATTTGAGCAAACATAGGTTACATGTTATGGTATAATTGTTTAAAAATGAATATTGTTATTAGTTACTTTAGAAAAACATAAGTGTTTTTTTTTTGCCCAATACGTGTACCAGCAATACTTTAAAAAACTGATGCAATAAATGAAATGTGGCAACGACTGTGATGAGAAATTGCCATTTGAGCAAACATAGGCTACGTGTTAAGGTATAATTGTTTAAAAATGAATATTGTTATTAGTTACTTAGAAAAAACATAAGTGTTTTATTGGCCCAGTACGTGTACCAGCAATACTTTAAAAACTGATGCAATAAATGAAATGTGGCAACGGTAGTGTGGAGAAATTGCCATTTGACCAAACATAGGCTACGTGTTAAGGGATAATTGTTTAAAAATGAATATTGTTATTAGTTACTTGCCTACGTGTTAAGGTATAATTGTTTAAAAATGATTATTATTATTAGTTACTTGAAACCTTATAAGTGTTTTATAATTTTATTTTAATTATTATTATTAGTTACTTGAAACCATGTAAGTGTTTGCAAAAAGAGAAAATGACTTGAGCACTAATTAATAAAAGTTGACGCGCTGTCAAACTAATCACAAATCCAACCAACCAACCAGCCAACCGTAAGACAACTGAGAACCAATTAGAATTTATAGTCGGTTTTTGGTTGAAGACATCACCCCACACAAGAACCACCATGGAAATACACCCAGATCAATGACATTAAAATAACATTTTTTTTCATATCTACAGTTCCTTATGTCTATATAATAATACTGGTGTTCCTACAAAATACAACCGTTATAATCTTGTAACACCCTCTGGTTAAAAATGAGACCGTCTAAATGAGTGTTATTACCTCAGTTAAATAATGGACTATTTTGTTTTTTTTTGTTTTTTTAATTCATAGATTATTTCATATATATTTATATATGAAAAATGGTTTCTTAATAGAATCATTCCCACAACCAACTTATTTGGTAATTTAACTACATAGATAGATAGATAGATATATTTTTGGGAGAATATGTGCTTAATTGAAGTCGTACCTAATTTTGAAAGTTAATTATTTAATCTGCTGATGAGGCCTAATAGGCCGAAATGTACATACAGAAATTGATTTTTCTCGATTTGTTTAGCCTTACATTTAAATAGGTATGGCCGCCTAATTAGTTAATTATTAAATAATTAACTTTCAAAATTAAGTACGACTTCAATTAAGCACATATTCTCCCAAAAATTGTCGGCTAAAAAAAGGCCATATTATAAACACACCGCGTGTGTATTTACTTCTCATATATATATATATATATATATATATATATATATATATATATATATCGGTCGTCGGTGGAGCGGCCTAATGTCGGTATCAGCGCACACCTACCATCAGCTCTTCAATTTATCGCACAGATCCCTGTGCTACACATGCACTGAGATGGCGAGGGCCAGTATCGAAACAGGAACACTCCACCGACTGAGATAAACCCGCCCCAAATATAATATATATATATATATATATATATATATATTATATTATATCGAAACGTTAGAACGTCGACATCACTACCTACAATAAACATTCATTTTCTACAACATCCCATGTTTGTCTACCTTTTTCTCCACACACACACACACACACACACTCACACACACACACCACACACACACACACATATATATATATATATATATTTTATAAAAGAAAAAGTGGAAGTAAATCCGACAATATATAATATTATAAAAATTGAAAAAAAAACATGTTTCATTAACAAATGATGTTTGATAAGCCGACGCTGCAGTGTTTCGGTTTGTTTAACAAACCTTCCTCAGTGCCTTTGTTGGTTTAAGGAAAAATAAATTATTAATGAAAACGAGTCTGTGACCCTCTGCTTTTGGTATGCGGCTGCTTTTGTTGATATTCAAATATGTGGAAAGAAAAGACATACTTTAAAACGCTGATTAACGTCGGCGTCTTAAATTAAAATTACGTAACGTAATTTTTCCCGAAAATTCTTGGAAACTAATTCTAATTAATAAATTTTACTTTGAAAATCTAACCTGTCATTTGCTAAGCGTCGCTTATATATATATTGCTACATATATATATTGCTACATATATATATTATTGCACACACACACACACACACACACACACATACATATATATATATATATATATATATATATATAATGTAGGATTGGCAGTGTTTCAGCTTTTGGACATAAAACCCAACGTTACCTGACGAATGTTTGCGGTTACGCATGCATGAAACTAATGCATCGTGACTGTTCGTATGTCATTAAATATATAAAACCTTCATATATTATTATATTATTATTATTATTATTATTATTATATTATTATATATATATATATATATAATATATATATATATATATATATATATATATATGAGGGTAATTAAACAAACAAAATGTGTTTATTTTATATGGCTTTAAGCCGACAATTTTTTGAATTTTAATTGAAGTCATACATAATTTTGAAAATTCATTAATTTTTAACTAATTAATTTTCAAAATTAGGTATGACTTCAATTAAGCACATATCCTCCAAATATATATATATATATATATATATATATATATATATATATTAAAAAGTCATCCACAGACACGAGTTTCGGCGTTTTACGCCTCTTAAGTGTGACTCGACACAACAGCTATCCTTGTCTAGGGTCGAACTCAGACTGACTGTTTGTCAGCCTGATGTATATATATATATATATATATATATATATATATATATATATATATATACGGGGAAATCTCAACTGGCAAACGTCGTCAGTGCAAACCCAAATTGAGGTTTAAGGACTGCCTCAAGGACACTCTGAATAACACTGCTATTACTGTGGAGGACTGGGGAGAAGCTAGCTTGTAATAGACCTGGCTGGAGAGCCAACATCTACCTGTCTGTGGAAGAATTTGAGTCCAACCGAATTAAACACCAAAAATTGAAGCCGGCTATTAGAAAGGGTAATTTTCAGCCCAGCAACATTCAAAGTGGAGAAGTTCCAACATGTAGTTTATGTGGAAGAGTATGTCTCTCCAGGGCTGGCCTGGTGAGTCATCTGAGAAAACACAAGGATGGAGTGTCAAATGCTACTGGTACCCAACTATGATGATAAAAAACAACAGGAAATGGTCTTACTCGAACACGATTTGACAGTCAATAATTAAAATGAATAGATACCTTGGTGTGGATATAAATTTAATTCTATTTCGACATTTTTTTGTCTCGTCATTCTAGTCTTTGTTGTTTTGAAGACCTCACACCCGGTCTCACTGGATTTAAAATTATATCTAAACCAAGGTATGTATTCATTTATCTATAATACTCCGGATATGTAAAATATATAAGTAAATCTTTATAGCTATGTTTGATATCTCAATTTTGGTTGAATCCTATCAAGGAAACACTTAAAATCATCCACTTATACCTATACCTATATATATATATATATATATATATATATATATATATATATATATATGAAATTTAACATTTTTGAAAAAATAAATGATGTTATATAATTGCTAACAGAAATCTGTTTCGACCACTTCAATAGATCGGTCATCATCAAGAGCAACATATGAGAGAAAGGCGGGATGAAACAACCGTTAGAAGAAAGGGTACAAAACGAACGCTATTATTCAATGCTGGGATTTTGAAAAAAAACTGCGTGTTCTGTGTTAAAAAATAATATATATATATATATATATATATATATATATATAAATGCGTGTTCTGTGTTTGTTAAAAATAAAATAGATTATATATATATATATATATATATATATATATTATATATATATATATATATACACACACACAATACTTAATGTTACTTAAACAGTTTTAATGATGAAAGACACACATACTTTACCTTGATATTGGTTTGGATAAGAACCAAAAGTACTCGGTCAGCTAAAACTATCTCTTTCTGAGAAATAATTAATACTTTTCAAGATTGTAAGATCAAAAGAATTATTAGAAAGCTTGAAAAAAGAATTAAACACTTGAAAATAGTAAGGATTCTGTTTGATTTAATGAAATGGGTTTGAATATATATATATATATATAAGTTTATATTTTTGAGTCTTATTTCATTACTATAATGCTTCTGATTATTTTCAAAATTGAAAATGAGATTCATTTTATTTTTAAATAGAATTCATTTTATTTTTAAATAAAATTGATATTATTTTTAATACAGACAGCACAATTTGTTTTTTTTGTTTTTTTTGATTAATTCCAACGTTTGACTAGCAGCGTTCTGTTTTTACTAACGGTCTTTTTCCCGTCTTATATTTTTGTTGATGACCGACCCACGTGCGGTTGATACATTATAATGCAATAGGGTCCTCATATTAGTTGAGGATGGGCCGAGTGTTGCTTTTTAAACCGTCAAGAGATTTAGGCCCCGAAACGGTTTGCACACTTTCTCTTCTGATGAGCCTATTTCAGTTGTAAACATCGTTTGTTTTTCATTATATCTTATTCATATATATATATATATATATATATATATATATATATATATATATTATATATATATATATATATATAGAGAGAGAGAGAGAGAGAGAGAGAGAGAGGGGGGAAGAAAATATTGAATGGACAAAAATGATTAATGAAATGACGATACGTGTTTCGGCCGAGAGGATGTTCTTGTACACATTGTATTCTATTTTATTATTATTTTAAATACAAAATAAAATAAAATGATAATCATAGAAAATATATTAAAATTTTTTTTAAGTATACAGAAAAACGACCATCATTAGGTTAAAATATTTAATATTTGAAATTAACTTCAACATACTGTCGTATTCACTTCCATTGTTTTCAACATATATATGATATTAGTCGAGGAAAAGAGTTAAGGGTCTGCCATGATTTCATTTCCAAGTGATTTCATCAGGACCCTACCCTACGCTTAACTAAGACGATGTTAATCGTAGAGTAGGGTCCTGAGGAAATCCTTTGGACTGAAACCATGGTAGACACTTAATTCTTTCCCTCTATTATTATTATTATTATTATTATTATTATTATTATTATTATTATTTTCTCCTTTTGAGTTTTCACATCAGCATTAGCTGATGGTCTTTCACTGGAGTCTGAGTGACAGCAAGCCTCCTCAGGTCTCTAGGACTCTTCTGAGCATTCTGGCAGATTGCAGCAGTGCAGTGTTCTGGATGGTTTCAATCCTTCCTCTGATATCCAAACTTTCCAAACCCTTTTCTAATCCTTTTGGGACCGTTCCAAGTACACGAACTACAATTGGTATCACTTTCACTTTTATAGTCCATAACTTTTTCAGTTCTCTGGCAAGGTCCACATATTTGTCTATTTTTTCATTTTCCTTTAGCTTCACCCTGTGATCTGCTGGCACTGCAAAATCCACCAGTTGACAAGTTCTTTCTTTTTTGTTTATCAACACTAGGCCTGGTCTTCTTGTGGGGATAAGGTGATCCGTTTTTATTTCAAAGTCCCAGAGAATTTTATGCGTTTCGTTCTCAAGAACAGATTCTGGTTTATGCATATACCATTTTTTTGTATGGTCAAAATTTAATTTTTTACATAATTCCCAGTGGATCACCTTCCTAACCCAGTCATGACTAGTTTTGTATTCTCGTTGTGCAAGTTTGCTACATTCGCAGAGTATATGGTTTACAGTCTCATCTCTATTACCGCAAAGTCTACATTTACTATTTTGTTGGGTCTTATCAATTTTCGCTTTGATTATTATTATTATTATTATTATTATTACTGCTCCGTATTTTTAATATATTGAGCACTTTTGGATTATTTACTGATGCCACTGCAACGGAAACGTTAACGCGGCAATTGTACTATATATATATATATATATATATATATATATATATATATATATATATATATATATATATATATATATATATATATAAAATATATATATATATATATATATATATATATATATATATAATCAATATATATATATATATATATATATATATATATATATATATATATATTATTATATATATATATATTTATATATACTAGCAAAATATATGCACCCTCCGGGTGCAAGTATTTAAGTTTTAATGTAATAAAATATTATATTAAATTAGAAAGGCTAATGAAACTAAATAAGAATGCAGATAAAAAGATTTGAAACACAGGGCAGGTATAATCAATAAATAGAACAACTGAAACTTACTCTTCCATCACTCTCGTCTTTCATTGTTATTTTTTTTCTAATTTAAGTATTTAGTTAAAATAGGAAGTAAAGAATAAAATTACAGTTATTTTTTCTTGTTAATGGATTTCATTTAAGATTCATTGAAGAGATTTTTGCTTATATTCATTAAAATAAAACCAAACAATTAGAAATCAATAATACTAAGCACATATTTAATAAAATCACATTTTTAATATCAATATGCAAATTAGCCTTCCCATTCACACTGTAAACTGCTATTTTGTTATATATAAATACAATTGCATGTTATTAGTATGTAGATATTACCAACAGTCTTAATAATGTAAAACAATTTTATTAATAATTGAGGTTTAAATAAAAATAAAATCCTGTAGAATGTGACGTAAATAACTAAGGGAATTGTTACTTGAATAGTAATATAGTTTCGGTTACAGAAAGAAAAACACACAATCTCCATTATAATAAGATATATAATATATATATATATATATATATATATATAAACCTAAGCCTACATCAATCAGCTGTGTAGAATGTGAATGCCGTGCGGAAGACATGCCAGGACTGATTACCGATAGGGACGGGTGACGAGAGAGACAGAGAGAGTCATGGAAATCCGTGCAGTCATCGTGACCCGATGATGTATGATAATTATGATGATGATGATGATTGAATAACCCTCCGACCTTTCCTTTCCTCCACCACCCCCCAAACCCCCGATCACATATCTTCACCCCCCCCCCCACCCGCACATTCTCTACTGAACTCGTGGGTCTCAATACGTAAATAAATAAACAAATCAAACGGCGAGTTAAGCACTGAATGAACCTCGTGTAACATGCTGTAACGCCCAAGCTGTTTCCCAGGTGTTGCGATTAATCTGCTTCAATTACCTGAGAATATGCGCACCTGGAAATAGG
>CM042168.1:83162472-83174972 GCA_023376005.1 Doryteuthis pealeii
ATATACATAATAATAATGGATCTGTGAGACTAGCTTGCTAACCATTACACAACGTTTTTTTCCTCCTCCCTCTACACAGGCGATGCTAGGTGGCTGCTTCTATCGGGGGATAAAGGGCAGTTGGTTTGGTTTGGTTTGTTTTACGGCATATCAACCTCAATGGGTCATTTACTGGCGAAAAAGTTTTGAAATAAAGTCATTCTTAATGGATACTCAAACTTCACACACACACACACACATATATATATATATATATATATATATATATATATAGAGAGAGAGAGAGACAGAGAGACAGAGAAAGAGAGAGATAGAGAGAGAGAGACAGAGAGAGAGTTGGAGAAAGAGAGGTATATTTTTGAATTGTAAGGGTTTTGCGTATGCTTAATGTATTTGATGACAAATTTCTGAAAAATAAATTTTTTTTTCAAGCATAAATAAGTAGTGAAGCTAAGAATTCAAATGAATTGAAGAAATACCCTTCACTTAACCGGTTTCGTTTGGATTAATTGTTGTTGTTGTTGTTTGTTGTTGTTCTTCTTCTTCTTCTTCTTCTTCTTCTTCTTCTTCTAATATTGCTCAATTTAACCCTAACCCTAACTCTAACCCTAACCGTAATTGATTAATGAAAAAAAAAAACCGAAAAATTGAGGAAATTTCACCTTTTTCGTTTTTTCTTCTTCTTCTTCTTCTTCTTCTTCTTCTTCTTCTTCTTCTTCTTCTTCTTCTTATTATTATTATTATTATTATTATTATTATGCTCAATTTAACCCTAACCCTAACTCTAACCCTAACCGTAAATGATTAATGAAAAAAATACGAAAAATTGAGGAAATTTCACCTTTTCCATTTTCTTCTTCTTCTTCTTTCTTCTTTCTTCTTTCTTCTTCTTCTTCTTCTTCTTCTTCTTCTTCTTCTTCTTAATGCTCACAATTTAAGGAGATTTATATTTAATCTTCCGGTGTAGAAAGTATGGTAGCTAATAAGAACTTGAGAGAGAAAACAAAAAAATATGTATGGAGAATTACCTAAATGCATAACAATTTTTTTTGTTACTTTGTTTAATGACATACCAACCTTCGTGGGTTATCTAATGGCAAAGCCATCCTTGTAAAAGAACAGCTTGTGGTAAAATTTAACCCATAGCTAAGGAAATGAGAGGCTTCATACTTTTTCCAAGGGTATTCGTCGAAAGTAAACGTAATGAGACGACTGGGGTTCGAACTTGCTTACTTCGCTGCCGCAATCCAGCACTTATCTACTACGGAGAGGACCTGTTTAGCTCAGTCGGTAGAGCGTTCGGCTAGAAACCACAAGGTTCCTCACACCGGTAATTGATAATACAGAAATAACTATATGGGTATTTTGTTTTGCGATATTATCTTATTATAATGGAGATTGTGTGTTTTTCTGTCTGTAACCGAAACTATATTCCTACTCAAGTCACAATTCTCTTAGTTATTGACATCACATTCTCCATGATTTTATTTTTATCTAAACCTCAATTATTAATAAAATTGTTGTACATTATTAATACTGTTAACTATGTCTACATACTGACAACATGCAATTGTATTTATATATACAACAAAATAGCGGTTTACAGTTTGAACGGGAAGGCTAATTTGCATATTAATATTAAAAAATCGAATTTAATAAATATGTGCTTAGTATTATTGATTTCTAACTGTTTGGTTTTATTTTAATGAATATAAGCAAAAATCTCTTCAATGAATCTTAAATGAAATCCATTAACAAGAAAAGATAAGTGTCATTTTATTCTTTACTTCCTCTTTTAACTAAATACTTAAATTAGAAAAAATAACAATGAAAGACGAGAGTGATGGAAGAGTAAGTTTCAGTTGTTCCATTTTTTATTATACTCCCTCTGTTACAAATCTTTTATTATACTCCCTCTGTTTCAAATCTTTTTATCTGTATTCTTATTTAGTTTCCTTAGCCTTTCTAATTTAATACAATATTTTATTACATTAAAACTTAAATACTTGCACCCGGAGGGTGCATATATTTGCTAGTACAAGTAAAAGAGCAACTACTTAAAGAAAAGCATAATCGATTTGTTGGGCTATTTTCTACCTATTTGGTGATTTGCTATTTGAAATCAAAGTTAAGTTTAGAAAGTGATCATTACTATTCATTTTGACTCATATTTTCATCGCAAATCATTTTGTTCATTATTTCTACATCATGTTTATATCATCTGGTGGATTTTGCCGTTTCAGTAGACCACAGAGTTAAAATAAAAGAAAGCGAAAAGAGAGACACATATCTGAAACTTGCTAGAGACATAAAAAACAAACTATGAAATAGGAAGATGGGGGTATACCAATTGTAGTTGAAGCTCTTTAAACAGTCCCCAATGTCATGGAAAATATCCCAGAAGAGCTGGTTGTTTGTTTGGTTGGATGGTTAGTTGGATTTTACGACATGTCAATACTTGTTGGGAAAGGTATACGATGACACGATTTCAATGCATTTCCCCCAGCGTTAATATTCTTGGGAAAGGTATGTCTCCAACTATTATCCCTCATGCTAGTAGAGCAGAGTGGGCTCTTTAATCTTGGCTAGGTAACCAGTCTAGGAGAAGTAAATATCTAAATTCAAACCTGATAAAACTCCGCTTAAAGAACTGATCTTGTGTCACATCTTGCTCGTGGGAGTGATTGGGTAAATGTCTATCATTGTTTGAAAAGTATCATTATCTAACTAGCAGCACCTGTGGATATACCACAGTATCATAATTTAATTATCACAACGTTTCATATATTCACTTAAGAGCTATTGCATAATAGTTCAGTATATAAAACGTATAATAATATTGATTTAACTCTCTCTCTCTCTCTCTCTCTTCTCTCTCTCTCACACACACACACACAACACACACACACACACACACACACACACTCTTTTTTCTTTCTTTCCTTCTTTTCATCTTTATCTTATGTTTGATTAAAACAGATTAGCATTATCACTTCCGTGCGCTCACCCTCTCCCTCTCTCTCTATCCTTCCCATACTCTCTTTCTTTCTTTCGTTCTTATATTTTTCTGTGTTACATATCCTTTTCCTTCCGTTTCTTTTTATATAATATTAACGTAATGGTCCATTATTTAGCTGAGATGACGACACTCATAAGAAGTAAGAATTCGGCTGATAAACAGCACCAGATAGTCAGGATATTCATAATGTTTAATTGAAACAGATTAGCTTGATCGCTTCCGCGCGCTCAGCTCTTCTTTCTAACTTTCCCCGAATCTCTTTCTTTCTTATTATATTTTTTGTGTAACATGTCCTTTTTCTTCCCTTCCTTTTTGATAAAAACGGAATGGTTCATTGTTTAGCTGAGGTCACGACAATCACAAGAAATAAGAATTTGGCGGATAAGCAACACAAAATAATCAGGATTTACATCTTTGCAGTTCATCTTGGACGATTTGCACGGTTTCATTTTTAACCAGAAAGTGTTGCAATATGATAATGGTCGATTGTGGATTACTCCTTCGTCGCCATTACTCCCAGGTCCACTCTGGCCCGGAGTGGTAGTAATTGTAAGGGTCAATTTTTAAGCAGAATACAGTTGATTTAAATTTTGTTAACTTTTCAATTTGAAATACTACGAGCATATATTTTGTAATTTCTTAGGGGCCGGGTTAGCTCAGTCGGTAGAGCGTTTGGCTAGAAACCACAAGGTTCCAAAGTTCGATACCGGTCCTCGCCAACTCAGCGTATGAGTAGCACAGGGATATGTTTACGGTAAAATAAGGAGCTGGTGGTAGGTGTGGCGCTCCACCTCAGACGCTAAAATAATCTCCTTGGTCTAGCGCAAGTGAAAAGGGGATAGACTCCCTCGCTGATTGGCTGATACCGACTTTACGGCCTAAAGTCGACTTTACTTTTTTTACTTACTTAGTCGTTCTGTTTTCTTTTCCCTTCGATTCAACGTTTCGTACCACACCTCCTCCTCTTTTTGTCAGTATGGAATACTAACACCACCCACATATATAACACCTCCCCCCTCACATTGTAAGGACCAAGACACCCACCCAAAAAAGAAAAAAAAAAAACATGACTGCACATGTATACGAAGTCATTCGTTCAGAATCATAAACATATACGTTTCCTTCGATGACAGATCGGCACCGTCTCCGACCATCCGTTGCTACCCGCTCACACTTGCCGTGTTTATTTCTCATGTTCTTTCCATTTCCTTCATCAAAGAAATTTCTTTTATCGCTTCGTCGTCATCTTTGCCGCCAAATTCCAACTTTGTTCTTCCGTTTGAATCCGGGCTCTTCACCCCACCCCCACGCACACCTCCAAGCCGCTGTTTTTTTTTGTTTCCTTCTTGCTATCCTTTTATAACACATTCATTCTCTCTCTCTCTTCTCTCTCTCTCTCTCTCTCTCTCTCTCTCTCTCTCTCTCTCTCTCTCTCTGTGACTGTCTGTCTGTCTATATCTCTATCTGTCTCTCTCTTCGAACAAAAAAATTTGACCAGACATGGATCCCCCCCTCTCTCTCTTTCTGTCTCTGTCTGCGCACGCTAATATATATATATATATATATATATATATATTATATATATATATATATATATATATATATATATAAAGTCTGTTCATAATTATCTCTCTATTTATCTATCTATCTATGTCAGTCCATTCCTATCTACCTATCGATCTATCTGTCTATCTCAGTCTGTTTATATCTATCTATCTATCTATCTATCTAAGTCTTTTCATATCTATCTATCTGTCCCAGTCTATTAATATATGTCTATCTATGTATCTATGTATCTATCTCAGTCTATCTATCTATCTATCTATCTATATATATATATATATATGTATATATTAAAGAAATGGATACAATAGAAACCTACTCGAGTTTCACCATAAGGATCTTCAAGGTTTCTATTGTATCCATTTCTTTAATAAATTTGCTCTACTTTGTATTGAACACTTTGTATTTGTTTTATCGCGGACTTAACCCCTGGATTCTGTGCGCCTCCAACGATCGTGCCCATATTCCCCGGTAAGCCACCTTTTATCTATATAAATACATATATATATATATGTATGTATGTATAAATTGTTAAAATTCTAACCCTAACCTTAAAACCCTAACCCTAACCCTAAACCCAATCCTAAACATAACCATAACAAAATTAATTCTCGTCAATACCATTTTAAGAAAATAGCTTTTAGATCATCATCATCATCATCATCACCATCATTATGACGCGCAATTAGCACGGATATCAATTTAAAGCCAAACTTCCCTATCATCCATTGCCCTAGGGAGGTCTTCTATTATTTTAAAGTTTGTTTGTATCACAGAATTACACAACAACTACCTTTTTAATCAATTACCTTTTAGATAATCACAGATTGCTCGTCAGTAAGCATTTTAATCTTTTAGCTTTTAAATTGTCGAAATAATATTATCTTGCTATTTTTTCAGCAATCTAACCCTAGCTCAATGGATGACCCAACGGGTCACGTCTTTTATATATAAATATATAAATATAAGGTTTGGTTTGGTTTGGTTTGTTTTACGGCATATCAACCTCAGTGGGTCATTAACACTTATAAAGTTTTAAAATAAATTCATTCTTAATGGATATTACAATTAAACTCATGTTTTTCTATTTAACCCATAGATGGGACCCTAACAGGTAAAACCACTCCGGGTCAGAGTAGGCCAGGGAACAATGGTGATGAAGGGGGTCTCCACATTCCACAAACCTTCAGAATTGGAACCTCACCATCAGATAGAGTTTAACGTCATTCCCAGGACATGTAGACTCTCTACCACCGCCTTCTAGCACCTATATGATAAAAATGGTTGGGGCTTGCCATAAGGGCAATAGGGTTGGGGCAATCATATAGGTGCTAGAGCTTGACATGACCAGTCGATTGATCGGAGGGGGCCTCTCCGACCACCCGTCTAGACTAAGTAACGGTCTAAGTGGAGTGTTGCAGGTCATGGATTGCTCATCCACCAAGACTCCGTTCTTAAGCATCACAGGTTTCCATTCACGGACAACAAGTGGTCCCAATGGGGGAGTCTTACCTCTCTACAGGGGTGCAGTCAGTGTATTCAAAAGCCCCAACCGACAGGGCTGTATATATATATATTTACCAACCCCTCCGCACGAGCAGGATGCGACACAAAGTCTATTTCTTAAGCGGAGTTTAACAGATTTGAATTCAGAGTGTTCATTCTCCTAGACTGGTTACCTATCCATGGTTAAAGAGCCAAGTCTGCCCTGCTATTTACACAAAGCTGGAGGGAGAATTGGATTCATACCTTTCCCAGGAATATTAGCGCCAAATTTGAATGGAAACAGCTTCGTCCAGGAATTGAAAGAGTACATTTCCTACGAATCTAACCATAAGACCACACCAGGACTATATATATATATATATATATATATATATATATATATATATATATATATATTTGTGTGTGTGTGTGTGTGTGTGTGAGGTATCCAAAACTTGGTAGTAAGGGATGATTCTATATGTGATTTCTAAGACACACTGTATTATTATTGTATGATCCAGTATGTATAAATACAGTGAATTTTTAAATCACTACAGAGAGCTTAATGTATAATAATCTTTTTAGATTATACACAGAGCAATATGTATCTTTGAAAGGAAGGAAAAACTCAACACCGTTATTCCATAATAAATTTATTTCGACCAAAATTGGGGCCTTTATAAATCTAAGTTGATTTAACAAAGCTCCCCAAAATTAAGTCTCATCAGATGGCTTTGTTAAATCAACTTAGATTTATAAAGGCCCCAATTTTGGTCGAAATAAATTTATTATAGAATAACGGTGTTGAGTTTTTCCTTCCTTTCAAATATATATATATATATGTGTGTGTGTGTGTGTGTGAGAGAGAGAGAGAGAGAGAGAGAGAGAGAGAGAAAGAGAGAGAGAGAGAGAGGTGTGTGTGGTGTGTTGTGTGTGTGTGTGTGTGTGGTAATAATTCCTGGTTTTAATGGTTGTATTATTTACAGAAACTGTTTGATAACCAACTGTAGAAAAGACCCATGATGTCATCAGGTAATACAGAAATCCAAATAAATTCAAGCTTGTCAAAAAATGGGTCAATAGAAAATGTGGAATAAGAAACGGAATCCGATGACTGAAGATTCTGATTCGTAAGGAAAATTTAATTAACAAATTTTTCTTCCAAACACTTTTTAAAATGAAACTATTAATATACTACAAAACATAGAATTCCTTAAATTTCTCAGGTTAATATATATATATATATATATATATATATATATATATATATATATATATATATATCTTAGAAAGGAAGGAAAAACTCAACACCGTAATTCCATAATAAATTTATTTCGACCAAAATTGGGGCCTTTATAAATCTATGTTGATTTAATATAGTTTTAGATATTTCTAATGTAGACTTGCCTTTGGAAAGTTCAGATGTTATGACATCTTACCCAGAAGGGGTCAAGTCACATTTGAGACCCATAATAGCACGAGTATAATGACACTTGTTTAATATCTGGGACACTTCTATAACGTGTTGCAAATGGCCACTGTTTGTTTCCTGTTGCGCAGAACAATACAGTTTTTATAGAGCCTGCGTAAACACGTATTCTCATTATATTGTGAAAATTTTGTTAAATTCCAATCGGTATTTTTTGTACAAAATCAAAAAATGTTACCTCGTTAATAATTTGAAATATATATATATATATATAATATATATATATATATATATATATATATATATTGAAATTTTAAAAATAAATAAAAAACAGAACTAATGAGATGGCAAAGTTGAAATTAATTTATTTTCTAAACTTATATATCCTTCATTTACGTATTTTTAAATTGATTAAAAATACTCTGTATATGTAAAAAATATATACAGAAATCTTTATATGTACGTTTGAGTTATATATATATATATATATATATATATATATATATATATATATATATATATAGTTCAATTCCTAGACGAAGCTGTTGGCATTTCACATAGCACTAATACCCTTGAGAAAGGTATGAATCCATATATCCTCCCTTCAGCTATGGGTTAAATAGTAGGGCAGACTGGGCCCTTCAGCCTTGAGTAGGTAACCAGTCAAGGAGAGGGATAACTGAATTCAAAATTCCTGAGGTCGGTCGTTGATTGGGTTTGTGGCAACCCTTGATGCACCAATTCTTTCCTATCGACTGTTCCAAAAAGTGTGGATGGTCCAACACAAGCCTTCACCACTATAAACAAATCACTGTGTGGATGTTCATTGTATGAACACTCATACGTCGATCGACGGGAGAGTCCATCATATATATATGTCCGTTAATATTCTATCTCCTCACATTTTTAAACATGAACGTTAGAGTTACGTATTATACACAGGAGCTAAATACTAACTTTTTTTTATCCGGCTACGAGCATCACCATATTCAGGACAGTATTACCAATGGAAGTTAGATCAAGGCATTTACGCAACCCTCTCGCCACAGGAAGGGTGTGACACAAGGTCGCAAATATGGGGTATCCAATGAGGATTGAAGTCGCCATTCAGTTGTAATGGATATGCATGACCAATTTCTCCGGTAAGTCACCATTGTCATATATAAAATCACACACACACACACACACACACACACACATATATATATATATATATATATTAGATTTTTGGATGTTTGTTTTTTAGAAGCATTGTTGGATAAAGTATATATTATTATTTATATTTTTGCTTGAAGGCAATTACAATGCGTATATCGTATAAAATTCGATAATTATAGAAAATAACCATGACAAGTGAATTTCGCGAATGATCATACGATGCTAGAACATCGTACAGTCTGTTTCAACTTAGGTATCCAAAACTTGGTAGTAAGGGATGATTCTATATGTGATTACAAAGACACACTGTATTATTATTGTACGATCCAGTATGTATAAATACAGTGAATCTTTAAATCACTAAAGAGAGCTCAATGTATAATAAACTTTTTAGATTATATACAGAGCAATATTTATCATAGAAAGGAAGGAAAAACTCAACACCGTTATTCCATAATGAATTTATTTCGACCAAAATTGGGGCCTTTATAAATCTAAGTTGATTTAATATAGCTCCCCAAAATTCCGTCACATCAGATGGTAAATCAAAATAATTTGAATTGCATAACAGAAAAATTTACTTCTTAAAATTTTTTTTTTACTTTCAAAGATAACCCAAGAAGGAATAATCTAACAAGGGTTATATATATATATATATATATATATATATATATATATATATATATATATATAGAGAGAGAGAGAGAGAGAGAGAGAGATACGAAGAAGGAGATTATATCTATGAGGATCAAGTGAATCTCGTTGTTATTATGGGCGTCAAACATTCTCTATCATGCCGTATCTTTTGTGCTGAGGTTTTGGGGCGGAGAACTGCATGTGAAGGGTTCACGTAACTTGAATCGGCTTGATAACAGAGTTGAAGTCTCCAGAACTCGCCACCAAAATTGCAATGTCCTTCGTTACACGCACCAAACATTTGAAGAACGCAATTTCAGTGCGAACTCCTCGAAGATAAGTGGCACTATTGATACCGAATTTGCCAAATTCTTTTGTCATCATGTATATATATATATATATATATGTAAACAAATCTAGCTATTTTCAGCCTACAGTATTTGGGAGAATATGTGCTTAATTGAAGTGGGACCTAATTTTGTTGAAAGTTAATTCATTAATGATTAATTAGGCGGGATTTAACTACTTAAATGTAAGGCTAAACAAATCGAGAAAAATCAATCTCTGACTAGGTCGAAATGTACATTCAGAGATTGATTTTTCTCGATTTGTTTAGCCTTACATTTAAGTAGTTAAATCCCGCCTAATTAATCATTAATGAAATAACTTTCAAAAAAATTAGGTCTGACTTCAATTAAGCACATATTCTCCCATATATATATATTATATATATATATATATATATATATATATATATATATGAGGAAGAATAAATAAAGAAAAGAAAGAAAAGAATGGATAATAAAAGATGAATTTAATCAATATCACTGACACATGTGTTTCGGTCAGTTCCTCTGTGTGAAAATATTCCGCACACAGAGAAGATTCGACCTTCATCAGAGTGAAATTTTATTTTGAATGAAAAAAATTCGTTGGGGGAAAAACGGAGAATTTTTAGAAATGTTCGAAGAGAATTTTTTTTAAATCACCTTTGGAACGCTGAAATTGACCGAAACACATGTGTAAGTGATATTGATTAAATTCATCTTTTATTATCCATTCTGTTCTTTCTTTTCTATATTCCTACTGCTACTGTTTGTTTAAAAAGAAGCAATGGGACCATCTTACCAGTTCCAGACCTGACGATGGCACTTAGTAGTACGGAAGGTACTTGTGTTAAAACGTTTTGTGGATTCATACACCAATTCCACCCGGATATTAAAAAGATGGCCACACAATGAGAAAGGATTGAACAAAAACTCGTCAGACAAGAATTGTCCGTTGAGTTCAACAAAACATGTTTAAAAGAAAAAATGCTGCCAAAATATAATTATTTTAATATATATATATATATATATATATATATATATATATATATATATATATATATATATATATATATATATAAATAATTATATTTACCCAAATACTGCCTTTACTTGCTGGGAGACATATCCAACCCTGTTTCGACCTGAGGGTTCATATATATATCCCCCTTCTTTTTTATTTTTTTATTTTATTTATTTTATTTTTTTTTTGTACCCCTCTGGCTCCATTCGTTCTTAAAGAATATTTCTTATATAATCTGACTTTTATTCGTCGCCGGTCGAAAAGGCCTTCGTATTCCCTTTATTTTATATTTTATTTTCGTAATAAAATATTACCATCTTATAACTTGTATGATCTCCCTACATACATATGATACCTCCACTTTTAGTATTATATAAGTTCTCCTGTACCAAAAAATCTATTCATATATATATATATATATATATATAAATATATATATATATATATATATATATATATATATATATATATATAGTTCAATGAAGTAACAAATAAAATTTTTTTGCTTTTATTTATTTATTTCGGAACGGTATATATATATATATATATATATATATATATATATATATATATATAATATATATATTGGTTTGTTGGTTGGTTTTGAAGGCTGATGAAGCCGAGCTCAATGTTTGGCGAAATACATCTCTATTCAAATGTAATATTTTTTTAGCCTTACATTTGAATAGGTATGCCTACCTAATTCATTAATTATTAATTAATTAATTTTCAAAATTAGGTACGACTTCAATTAAGCATATATATATATATATATATATATATAATATATATATATATATATATATATATATATATATATATAAGGGTTTTGTAATTTGCTTGAAGCGTTGTGTTTATATTGGTTTGCTGGTTGGTTTTGAAGGCTATCACAATGCAAGTGTAAAGAAAAATGAGGTAACTATGGTGTTGTTTGTTAACCTGTGATTTATTTTTAATTCTTAATATTTCGGGATAAAAATCCCATCTACAGAAGATTACTAGAACTGAAGTTGTTGCTAGTGGCTGGTCATTTGTTATGTCTCATGTCTTCCAAATTCTCGTGGGGGGGGGGGTGCTTGTTTATGTGTGGGTGTAAGTGTGTGTGTGAGCGTTTTTGTTTGTGTGTCTGTTCATTTGCTTTTTTTTGTTATTTTTTTTTTTTTTTTAATTATTATTTTTTTTTTTGATAATTATTATTCTGGAATAATAATTAACAAAAAAAAAAAAGCAAATGAACAGACACACAAACATAAACGCGCACACACACACTTACACACACACTTACACACACACTTACACACACACACAAACACACACATAAACAAGCACACACCCCAATAGTGTCACCTATAGAGCTCAGGGTAGATAATTGAGATTAGGGAAAAGTGAGTTTGCATAGTGAATTAATTTTTTTTTTTAATGAAAACAGGCGAAAAAAAATATTAAAGTTATTTTGTAAGATTTCTAAGAAAGGGAATGTTTTACCTAATTTAAGCTACGGGTTGCTGTTAATGAAATTTAACATACAAATACATTTCAAATTCTCCCATCTCTCTCTCCCCCCTCTTCTCTCTCTCTCTCTCTCTCTCTCTCTCTCTCTCTCTCTCTCTCTGCCAGAGAAACTAACATATATAACAAGGAGATAATCAAAATATAGAGAGGGGGAAAGTGATAGGCAGAATGCAAAGTAAGCGATTGGTCAGTTTTGACTTAATTGCAAACCAATTAAAATGGATCATGCGATTTCCATGGTGGGGTGGGGGGCTCTACTGACTGTGCTAATTCCCTAATTTTTGACGGGGGAGGGTAATAGAATAGCCAGACACCTATTCTTTATTTAAATCTGTTCTAATTAATCCG
>CM042168.1:83182472-83207458 GCA_023376005.1 Doryteuthis pealeii
TATATAGGAAAGAAAGGGTATAGAGAGAGAAAGAGAGAGAGAGAGATCGATAGAGAGAGAGAGAGAGACACACAGAGAGAGAGAGAGAGAAGAGTGGGGAGACAGAGAGATGAAGTGATGGGTTTATACATTAGACGCTTATCATCTGCTTCAATATACTCAAAGAAGAAAGAAAAAATCGGTGGAAAATTAGAGCCAAGGAATTTATACGAGATCTCATACAATGAAATTATCTATCTATCTATCTATCTATCTATCTATTTCCAGGAGGTAGATGGAATCTAAGAATGTTCCAGAATGATCAACAATGAAAAGGAAGGGATCCCTGCGTAAAATTGACCTTGTGTAATGTTGCGCTTCTTCTTGTGTGAATGACTACAATCACTTTATCCAAACATTCAGCCCCAATGGGGTTACCTCTTGACCATTGGTGGCAATGGGTGATGCTTAAAGATGGAACTCTGGGGTCTGAGCAGTCCATGACATGCAACACTCAACTTTAGCCCTTATTTAACGGAGGGTCAGATAGGGCCTATCTAATATATCGGCTAGTTACGTCAAGCCGCAGCACCAATATGATTGTCCCAACCATATTGCGCTTATGGGAACCCCCACCCCTTTTATCGTATACGTGTTAGAAGTTGGTGGCTGAGGGTCTTCATGTCCTGGGTATGACGTTAAAGTTCCAATTCTGTAGCTCTGGAGATCGTCGAGCCCCCCTTCATCACTATTACTCCCAGGCCACTCTGACCCGGAGTGGTTGTACCTTTTAGGGTGCCATCTATGGGTTAGATAGATTGTCTCGCCCTTATTGCCATTATGGTAAACCCTATTATCATATATATATATATATATATATATATACCAACCCCTCCGCACGATCAGGATGTGACACAAGGTCAATTTTTTAAGCAGAGTTCAACAGGTTTTTATTCAGAGTTTTCCTTCTCCTAGATCGGTTGCCTAACCAAGGTTAAAGAACCCAGTCTGCCATACTATTTATCCATAGCTGGAGCGAGAGTAGGATTCATACTTTCCCAAGGTATTAGCACTAAGTGAAATATAATTACCACGTCTAGGATTTGAACTCGGGGCGACGAGTCCATTTCCCATGACTTTAACCATTACACCACGCGCTTCCATATTCTATTATCATATATGTGCTAGAAGGGGCTGCTTGATGTTCTTAGTGTCCTGGGTATAAATCTTCAGTTCTGGGGAATGTGGAGCATCCCTTCATCACTATTACTTCCAGGTCACTCTGACCCGAAGAAAGAGTGCCTGTGTTACGTGGCAGGGTTTTGTCACCGTGTCTCAAAATGCACGGCACTAAAAATGTATTTGTAGTATAACAAAGTACCAAAGTGTCTTTGTTGCAAAATTCAGAACGATATATGTAGTCAACTCAAGCCCCAACAGCAGCAGTCGTCATTAGTAGATAAAGAAGGCACTCAACAGACACGTGAGTTATATAGTCACAAGGAGCTTAGCATTTATTTTCAGGCTCGTGTCGTGGGCTCTGTTTCGGAGAGAAGGAAAGACAAGAGAGAAAGAGAGAGAGGACACTGTTAAACTACTCTACCTTCTAACATGGTACCAACTATATCGCTGTCCTAACACTAGGGACCAGCAGCCCCGTCTGAACCCTGCGACGGCCGAAAGGCAAAAGGGGACGATCTCCTTTTTACTCGTTCCTCATCACTATGTCACTTCTGCTTACGGTCAACACCCGGTACTTCCAGTTTTAGCTTTCAATTCCTCTTCCGTGGTCATTCCTCGGTCAAATTACCGTTGTGTGTCCACTCCTCCTTTTTCGCTCCTTCTCTAGCAGTCCGCACACAGATTTATTTTTATTCTCGAATTCTGCGAGACCCTAATAATCACGCTACAACCTGTTAGGGTCCCATTTATAGGTTAATAGAAAAAAATGTGTTTTTAAAAAAATGTGTTTATAAAAAATGAGTTTTAAAAAAATTGAGTACCCATCAAGAATGAATAAAAGGAAAACATCCTGGACTTGAAATAACCCAATGGGTTTACTTGCCGTAAAACCAACCAACCAACCTAAGATTCATTTCCAGTGAAGAAAGAAGCGTTACTAGATATCCGGATGTTTTTATGAGGAGCAAGGGAGTGCTAAAGAATTTGGTATTTCCACAAAGGAATCCTTTGTGGAAAATGTCTGAATCGACAGAGGAAAACACTGCTAATAGAAAGATGTGTATTGTCTTCAGAAAGGATAAGATCTCTCGAAGATCTCCAATTTCTTTGAAAATGTCATCTCAATTTGATCTTAGCTTAATTCATTCAGATAAAGATAATAAATAAATATATAAATAAAAAATAAATAAACTTTTTAAGATTATCATTTGTCTCTGTACGTTTAATTACTAGAGTAGGTCAAAAGTTTAGCCATATTTTGGTATGTACTAGGTTGGTTGGTTGGTTGGTTGGTTTGGTTTATATTCCTTTCTCATCTCCTTGCTCTCCTTCCTTTCTAATTCTTCTGGCCCTCATTCCTTTCTCATCATCCTCACTCTCCTCCCTTTGTCATTCTTCTTGCTCTCCTTCCTTTCGCATTTCCTTACCCTTCTTCCTTTCTCATTTCCTTGCTCTCTTCCTTTCGCATTTCCTTGCCCTTCATTTCCTTGCTCTCGTTCCTTTCGCAATATTTCTTGCATTTCCTTGCCTTCTTCATTTCTTGCTCTCCCTTTCGCATTTCCTTGCCCTTCTTCCTTTCTCATTTCCTTGCTCTCGTTCCTTTCGCATTTCCTTGCCCTTCTTCCTTTCTCATTTCCTTGCTCTCGTTCCTTTCTCATCCTCCTTACTCTCCTTCCTTTCTCATCATCCTCGCTCCCTTCCTTTCTCATTCTCATTCCTCTCCCTCCTTCCTTTCTCATCCACCTTGCTCTCCTTCCTTTTTCATTGTCTTTGCTCTCCTCTTTCTCATTCTTCTTGCTCTCCTTCCTTTCTCATCTCCTTGCTCTCCTTCTATTCTCCTTGCTCTCCTTCCTTTCTCATTTCTCTCTCCTTCCTTTCTCACTCTCCTTGCTCTCCTCCTTTCTCATTCTCTTTGCTCTCCTTCCTTTCTAATTCTTCTTGCTCTCCTTCCTTGCTTCTCCTTCCTTTCCTCTCCTTGCTCTCTTCCTTTCTCATTCTCCTTGCTCTCCTTCCTTTCTCATTCTCTTGCTCTCCTTCCTTTCTCATTCTTCTTGCTCTCCTTCCTTTCTCATTTTCCTTGCTCTCCTTCCTTTCTTATTCTTCTTACTCTCCCCTTTCTCATTCTCTTGCTCTCCTTCCTTTCTCATTCTCTTTGCTGCTCTCCTTCCTTTCTCACTCTCCTTGCTCTCCTTCCTTTCTCATTCTCTTGCTCTCCTTCCTTTCTCATTCTCTTGCTCTCCTTCCTTTCTAATTCTTCTTACTCTCCTTCCTTTCTCATTCTCCTTGCTCTCCTTCCTTCTCATTCTCTTTGCACTCCTTCCTTTCTCATTCTCTTTGCTCTCCTTCCTTTCTCACTCTCCTTGCTCTCTCCTTCCTTTCTCATTCTCCTTTCTCTCCTTCCTTTCTCATTCTCTTTGCTCTCCTTCCTTTCTCATTCTCCTTGCTCTCCTTCCTTTCTCACTCTCCTTGCTCTCCTTCCTTTCTCGTTCTCCTTTCTCTCCTTCCTTTCTCATTCTCTTTGCTCTCCTTCCTTTCTCATTCTCTTTGCTCTCCTTCCTTTCTCACTCTCCTTGCTCTCCTTCCTTTCTCATTCTCCTTTCTCTCCTTCCTTTCTCATTCTCTTTGCTCTCCTTCCTTTCTCACTCTCCTTGCTCTCCTTCCTTTCTCATTCTCCTTTCTCTCCTTCCTTTCTCATTCTCTTTGCTCTCCTTCCTTCTCATTCTCCTTGCTCTCATTCTCTTTGCTCTCCTTTTTCTCATTCTCCTTGCTCTCTTCCTTGCTCTCCTTCCTTCCTTTCTCATTCTCCTTGCTCTCCTTCCTTTCTCATTCTCCTTGCTCTCCCTCCTTTCCTCATTCTCCTTGCTCTCCGTCCTTTCATTCTCCTCTCCGTCCTTTCTTATCTCCTTGCTCTCCTTCCTTTTCTCATTCTCCTTGCTCTCCTTCTTTCTCATTCTCCTTGCTCTCCTTCCTTTCTCATTCTCCTTGCTTTCCTTCCTTTCTCATTCTTCTCTCTGCTCCTTGCTCTCCTTCCTTTCTCATTCTCTTGCTCTCCTTCCTTTCTCATTCTCCTTGCTCTCCTTCCTTTCTCATTCTCCTTGCTCTCCTTCCTTTCTCATTCTCCTTGCTCTCCTTCCTTTCTCATTCTTCTTGCTTCTCATTCTCCTTGCTCTCCTTCCTTTCTCATTCTCCTTGCTCTCTTCCTTTCTCATTCTCTTGGCTCTCCTCCTTTCTCATTCTCCTTGCTCTCCTTCCTTTCTCATTCTTCTTGCTCTCCTTCCTTTCTCATTCTCTTGCTCTCTTTCCTTTCTCATTCCCCTTGCTCTCCTTCCTTTCTCATTCTCCTTGCTCTCCTTCCTTTTTCATTCTCCTTGCAACGAGAATAAGAGATGAGAATTTCACGGGAGCACTTGGTACATGGGTCACAGACCGCACAGCCACCACAATCCTGTCCTCAGGCATTATGGGTTGCCAACTATGGACAACAAGTCATAGGAGTCCTTTATATAGACTGTTGTCTATTAAATAACTTTCCTTTTGCAGAATTTCAGATTAACCCATTTCTGGCGAAATTAATGTATTCTTGCATCTATTGGGAATTATAAGCATGTACGAAATGTGATATTTAAAAAAAAGTATCGGGACTAAAGCTCTTTTTAATTTAGAAATTAAAAAAAAAATTAAATGAATACACGTGTATAGCTAAGCATCTTATACAATAAAATGATGATGTGCAACTTCTATTTTTTTATCAGCAATTTTTTTGTGCAGCTGCGGCAGTCTCCGTGCACAACTGCACGGAGACTGCTGTCATCAATCATCATCATCATGACGCGATGTTTGCACGGATATCCATGACAATCTCTCGCCAACCTTCCCTATCATTCATCGACTCTGGGAGCTCCTCCGCGCAGCAGCCAGCATCCTTACATAGTTGGTCAATGTAGGCTTTGCCAAGAACTATGACAATGTCGCTGTCAACAAAATGGTGCATGTGTAGTCCATAATTCACCGGTCCGATTCGTACGAATGGCATGATCGATGCACTCTTCATTGTGGTTATTGGCAGCTGTGTTTTTCACTGTTTAAAGTCGTTCAGTGCTGAAATGCATTGCCCAACACCTTACTGTGTTCACATCAACCGTTTGGTCTTCCCAAACCAGGGTTCACCAAACTACCGATCCGGCCCGGGAAGGCATTTTCAGGCTCGCCGACGGTAGTTGAATTTGTTTGTTAAAACGTACGGAACACTGGACATTCTGATACCATTTAAATTAGAATATCATCTTAAGCTTACTAAATCTTCATAGACTTGACTACTGTAGGTAGGTTACAAAATGTTGTGTGTGTGAGTATTTCACTTGTTACTTACGCGATCCCAAATTATCTCTTGTTACGACTGCTTAAAAAAACAGGTAATTCTCAAATAGAAAGTGTGAAGCAACGAATAGGTCAAAAGTTATGAGACAAACATTTTTGTATTCAATGTATATAAGATTTTAGTAAAATTACAAGCAAGTATTGAACACAATAATAACGTGGCCCGCTCTCGTTATTTTTTCAATTATCCGGTCCACCGTGAAAAGAATTTTGGTGATCCCTGCCCTAGACCTTCGTCAAGCGTCAATGGGTGCAATTTATCTGTAGAGGGAAATTCAGTAATACATATGCGTTTTCATATCAGATGCCATTTTGCAAGACTGCCGCTCAGCTACGATCTGGAAAAATAGAAAAAAAGAATATTAGTTACTAGCAGGATCTGTGAATATTCCACAGTGTTACATAATGTACATGACGTAGACCGTGAGTGGGGTCTGAGTGGCCTGATTAGAACGGAAAAGTTTAAATGATGATGTGTCGATTAGTAAGGAAAAGTTTGAGTGGAGAAAATGGCGTGTTTTGTTTGGACGAACGAATGGTACGTAGCAAAGGTGAGAAAGGAGGAGGGGGAGAGGTCAGAGGGAAAATTGAGTCTGGTAGAATGCTTGATCGGAGGAAGACATGAAATGTCTTGCTCTCGGCAGGAAAATAAAATACTCATGAGAAAAAAAGAAGAAGCGGCCTTGTATTATTACTAAGAACTTTTAATGGCACAAGGCAAGATATCCCTGAGCCCCAAGCTGATTCCAGACTGAATCAGTTTTATTCAGCTTCCACTGACTACTTGGTCGCTTGTTTTCCAGGTTGTACTAAAAAAATCCACGTCTCATCACCAATGATGACACAAGGAAACAAGTCTGTTTCCGTTTGAAGAACCTCCCTGACAGCAATAAGATAAAATATCAACAGAAATCTCCTTAAATCTACTCCCTAGAAAAGAAAACTGACCCTAGCTGAGGTATAATAGTAAATAAGATAACAGACTATATTGTAAAAATCCTGTTAGAATTACATCTTTTGACTCAAGGAGACACGAGAGGTAATTATCTCCTGTATCTACCAATACATCTACGTGGCATAGCGAGAAGATATATAAATGCGAAAGTGCCAAATGTCAAAAACCTCCAGCCTTCCAGCTGATTCCAGACTCTATAACATCATAGAACTGTGTAACGTAGTAATATGGTCACAGTACCAAAAGCGATATATGTTGTATAGCGGATCTTGTCAATGTGCTTCCAAATTCGCAGCACTAAAAAGGCATTTGGTACGCAGCGGTCGTCTCGTGGATAAAACACACGAAATTGGCCATTTTTGCCCACTCTCAGGGGATTATCAGGCCTCAAAAGTCACCTAAAACTCCGAATTGAGCACTTTTTTCACCATCAGTAAATTCAAGGCATTAGAGTCCATGAGAAAAAACAATAAAATCGATAAGGTACATTTTCATCAAAATACGTAGTCTTATAATGGCTGAAAAATGGCATTTTGGGGGCACCATATCTCACCCAATTCTCAAGCGACCTCAACCATCTTTTACTATGTGATACTCCTCATCAACAAAAAAGATACAACGCTTGAGATATATCTTCCCCAGGGCTTAGCTTTTATTTTCGGGCTTGTCTCGTGGGTTGTTTCAGAGAGGAAGAAAGGCAGAGAGAAAGAGAGAGAGAGAGGAGACACTGTTAGATTACTGTGATCCCACACTAGGGACCAGAGGCCCGTCCGAATCCTACGCTGTCGGAAATAAAATAAAAAAAAAGGACGATCTTGTTGTTCGTCGTTCCTCGTCACCACATGACTTCTGGTTCCGGTCAACACCCGAAACTTCCGGTTGGCTTTCAATTCTCCATTCGGGGGGTCATGCCTAGGTCAAATCACCGTGCATCACTCCACGCTTTTTCAAAGCCTCCACCTTGTCTCATTTCTTCTTCCTCCTTTTCTTTAGTAGTCCTCCCAAAACTCAGGACCATTCATAATCTCGTTACAACTGCCAACAACTGCCAACAACTAGGATTCCACCCTCTCTGGAACAGAGATAAGTATATTGAATATTTTTCTATACACACATATATTCCTCCATCAGAAGAAGAGTCGTACAGTAAGAACGTGGACACATCATCTCTCCAGTCGGAAATGAGTGCGAGACGTAACGAAGAGTTGACAGGTCATCATCTTAGCTATTCCAACTTGGAGAGGGTAAAGTAATAAACTTATTTAAAACATCTCTCAAGTCCAAAAGAAGAGCCTAGTTTTACAACAGTATGATAATTTAATTATTACAACGTCTGATATGTTTACTTAAGAGCTATTGCTAAATAGTTCAATATGTAAAAAATATAATCCAGGTTCTTGATATAACATACTATAAACTTCTTCACTCTTTTCTAAATAGAATTTCAATATTATCATGGACCCCCACAACTACTATAGGGAAATCAATGGGTTTTATGGGTTGTAGACTTAATTGCTAAAGAGAGAAGGCTATTTATTAAAAAAATATCTATACTGAGTACAGATAGATCCTGCTACTTCTCTTCATAAAAAAGAGTATCCATTAGGAATAAATTTATTTCAAAACTTTATCGGCATTAAATGACCCACTGAAGCTGATATGCCGTAAAACAAACCAAACCAAACCAAACCAACCACCAGGTCTATCTCCTGTACTCCCGCATAAATAAGAATGAAATCACGTGGATCCCTATATTGCTGCCGCCCTGTCGGCTGGGGATGTAGAATACCCCAACTGCACGTATTCAGAGTGATTCAGTCCACTAATAGTGCCACCTGTTGGCCGTGGATGGCGAACCGCGATATTTAAGGACGGAATCATGTTGGCTTAGCAGTCCATGACATGCAACACTATACTTTGGCGCTGACTTTCTTCGATCAATCCGCTGGTCATGTCAAGCCCCAGCACTTATTTGATTATCCCAAACATTTTGCATTTATGCCAATCTGCCAACCCTTATATGGTAGAAGTCGATGGCTGAGGGTCTTAGTGTCCTGGGTATGACGTTAAACTGCATCTAATGGTGAAGTTCCAGTATATATATATATATATATATATATATATATATATATATATTAAGTAAAGAAATAACAAAAGACTTAGAGATTTAGTATTATAGTATATTTTAGGGAGCTTAGACAAATTGTCTAACTCTCCCGACTCATCAGATTCATTTGCATCTGATGAGTCGGAAGAGTTAAACAATTTGTCTAAGCTCCCTGAAATAGACTATAAAGCTAAATCTCTAAGTCTTTTGTTATTTCTTTACTTATATATTTGCTCTGTGACTTTAACATTAAGATCACACATTGAGCTCTCAAACTGCGACAAGTTTTTTTTAAATAAAACTCCTGTGTCGTAAGGAAGATTTCTTCTCTGGACTTTTGGATTATCTATATATATATATATATATATATATATATATATATATATATATATATATATCGGTGGATATAAATTTATAACTGCTAATATGGCCGGTTTTTAAGCCCTTTTCCTTTTATATACATGTGTTTATAATATATATATATATATATATATATGCACGCACACACACACACACACTCTCTCTCTCTCTCTCTCTCTCTCTCACACACACACACACACACACACACACATATATATATATATATATATATATATATATATATAAGTTAAGAGTAAGGAAATCTATGTAAGGGTATGAAAACACACAATGTTGTTAAAATGAATATATTTTTATATCATTTTCATTGCTAATATTGAAAATATTTCGATTTATAAAAAATCATCATTAGAGCATAATGATAATTAGGTCCATTTTTAGATGTAAATGTTTTTAATCCGGACTCATCGAGAGAGAAGCAGAAAATAATTTAAATTCAAACCGGAAAATTATCATTATGCTCTGATGATGATTTTTTATAAATCGAAATATTTTCAATATTAGCAATGAAAATGCTATAAAAATATATTTATTTTAACAACATTGTGTGTGTTTTATACCCCTTTTTTCTATATATATATATATATATATATATATATATATATATATATATATATATATAATTTGGCTATCGATGTTTAGCTATCAAATAAAATAGGTTTAGTCTCAGATGTGTGCTTAGTTTATTTTTCATGTGTTAAGAATAACGCAAAAAAAAAACGTTTTCTAAGGGCGGTGAGTCCATATTTTGGGTCCAGGGGTTGTACACGAAGCACACAGACACATGATGTACTAACAGGAAGTTATTGAGAGCTTTTTAGCCAGTGAAGACCCCCTTCACTTGATCAGAGGAGCCCAACGTAAGCAATTGAAATTCACAGGATGTTATCCAACATAAACTTTCGTGAGTGCTTTTCAGTTGGAGCGTAATTAGTTTGCCCTAATAAATAAATAAAAACTTTCTTCGTTTGAAAAAAAAAAAAAAAAAAAACATATTTCATATGGAGGCGAATGGTCTAATGGTTAGAGTCATAGGAAATTGATTCGTCGAACCGAGTTCCTGGACAAAGCTGTTTGCATTTCACATGGTGCTAATAATACACTTGGGAAAGGTATGCATCCAATTCTCCCTCCAGCTATGGGAAAATAGCAGGGCAGACTGGGCTCTTTAACCATGGCTAGGTAACCAGTCGAGGAGAAGGAAAACTCTGAATTCAAACCTCTTAAACTCCACTTGCTCGTGCGGAGGGATATATATATATATATATATATATTGAGAGAGAGAGAGAGAGAGAGAGAGAGAGAGAGAGAGAGAGAGAGAGAGAGAGAGGGGGGTAAAAAAAATAACACTAAGAACGTAAAACGTATAATGAACGCGATTCCGAAACCTCCAGGCATAAAATAACCCTAAACGGGTTGACATGTCGTTGAAATCAATCAATTATTATATTCGAAACTCTAGTCATTGGCTAGTTGATACAATACGTATTTACTGCCCTGTCGGCTGCGGCGTTAGAATGCACCGACTGCACCTCTGCAAAGGGGTAAGACTCCCCCAATGTGGCCACCTGTTGGCCGTGGGTGGCGACCCGTGATGCTTAAGGTGGATGAGCAGTTCATGACATGCAATACTCCACTTTGGCCCTATCTTGGGCTAGATGGGCTGTCGGAGAAGCCCCCTCCGATCAATCGGCTGGTCACGTCAAGCCCTAGCACCTATATGATTTTCCCAACCCTATTGCCCTTATGGCAAGCCCCAATCCTTTTTATCATATGGGGGCTAGAACGTGGTGGCTGCGGGTCTACATGTCCTGGGAATGACGTTAAACTCTATCTGATGGTGAGGTTCCAGTTTTGGAGGTTTGGGGAATGCGGAGCACCCCTTCATCACCATTGCTCCCTGGTCAACTTTGTTAGGGTCCCATCTATGGGTTAAATAGAAAAATGTATATATAAAAAAATTGTATTATCCATTAAGAATTGATTTATTTCAAAACTTTATCGGCATTAAATGACCCACTGAGGTTGATATGCCGTAAAACAGAACAAACCAAACAAACAATACGTATTTACCCAACCCATCCGCTACGATGGGTTGGGTAAATAATGTCATCTGTTAAACGGAGTAAAGCTGGTTTGAATTCCGAGGTTTCCTTCTCTAATATTGGTTGCCGAACCAATACTAAAGAGCCCAGTCTCTCATATCTGGGAAGTAGGGAACAGATGGATTATTACCGATTGGATAAATGTAACATTCCACTTAGGCCCTTACTTTGGCAAGACAGACGATCGGAGAAGCTCCCTTCTGATCACGTCAAGCCCTAGCATCTATATGATTGCCCCAACCCTATTATCCTTATAAATAAAAAAAATAAACCTTATCATATATGTACTAGTAGGCGGTGGTTGAGGGTTTTATTGTCCTGGGTATGACGTTAAACTGCTTCTAATGGGAAGGTTTCAATTCTGAAGCACTGGGGAATGTGGAGTACCCCTTCATCGCCATTACTCCCAGTTCCACTCTGACCCGGAGTGGTAGTACCTGTCTAGTGGTAAGGTTCCAGTTCTGAAGCTCTTGGAAGTATTGAGTACCCCTTCATCTCCATTACTCCCAGGTCCACTCTGACCCGTAGTGGTAGCACCTGTTAGGATAAATTGGTGACAAGCGAAACGCAAACAGCATCGTCAAAGGATTTGAGCACGAGTCACCAAATCCATTAGGCTAAGCAAACCGTTAGGCTAAGCCCACCTCCAAGATGCACAAATAATAGATCCGGTGGTAGCTTGTATTTTTTTTGTTTTTTATTTATTTTTTTTTTCCTCTACCGCTCTCATACAACAGCCCTGTCGGCTTAGGCTTTAGAATATACCAACTTCACCGCTGTAAAGGGGTAAGCCTCCCCATGGGGCTACTTGTTGGTCGTAGGTGGCGATGCCCGAGTATGGAATCCTGGTTGCCGAGCAGTCCATGACATGCAACACTCCAATTTGGCTAAACGGGCGATCGGAGAGGCCTTCTATGATCAATCGGCTGGTCACGTCAAGCTCTAGCACCTATATGATTGTCCCAAACCTATTGCCCTTATGGCAAACCCCAAATCTTTTTTATCGAATATATTTTAGAAGGTGATGTCTGAGGGTCAGTCCTGGGTATGACATTAAACTGCAAGTTTCAATTCTGGAGCTCTGAGGAATGTGACATTCCTCTTCATCGCCATTACTCCCAGGTCCACTCCGACCCGGATAGGTAGTACCTGTTAGGGTTCCATCTATGGGTTAAATAAAAGAAGATAAACGAGTTTTAAGATGTGTTTAAAATTTCTTTGAATATCCCTCAAACATAAATAGAGCAAAACATCATCATCATCATCATCATCATCATCATGTCGCGCATGCAGCACGGATATCCATGACAATCTCTCGCCAACCTTCCCTATCACTCATTGCCCCTGGGAGGTCCCCTGCGCAGCATCTAGCTTCCTCGCATAGTTGGTCAATGTAGGTCCTTGGTGGGCAGCCCACGTTAGCATGTCCATGTGTTGGCTTCCACAGGAGAACGTCGCTTATGAGCTCGTCCTTGCTTCTCCAGCAGTGTCCTGCATGCTCAGTCCGTCTCAGTCGTATGGTTTGTGAGATGGGGGCAGGTGGCCATACAGCTGCTTCCTTATGGGGTGCTGTTTCCACGACTTATTCAAGACCGCACGCAGCATTTTTGTGCAGTATTCATCTAGCTTATTCTCGAGGCGCTTTGTTAGGGTCCAAGTAGTTCAGCCATACAGTAGTACTGATATAACCATCGCTTGGAAGAATTGTCGTTTGTCCATATGACTGATAATTTGTTTGTGGCCGACCATGTCTTTGCTATTCGAGTATTAACATCGCTTTCTGTGGATGAGATATTACTACCTAGGTATGTGAATTATTCTACTGGCTTAAGAGGCTCACCGTCGAGTGTGGAGATGTCTCCTTTCTTTTAGAAATTCGTGAACTCAGTTTTATCAGAGTTCACATAGAGGCCGATATTCTTTGCTGCTTCCTCCAAGCTATGTAGTAGTGACTCAGCCCGTACCGGTGTTTCTGCAAGAAGTGCGAGATCATCAGCGTAGTCTGCATCTGTGACTGTTTGTGTAGGATATCGCCTGCTTCTTGCCTTTCTTAGTGTGAAACCTTTATCTTTTATGATATAAGAGTTGACACGCCTCAAAATACAACAAACCAAAACGAAACCACATGTCCTTGTGCCAGACTATGTTGAGCCTCCTAGAAAACATCGTAATTATTTCTCAGTGTAGACAAGCGCAAGAAAAGGCGCCCTGATTGGACACACTTCGTTAAGAACGTCATTCTCAGTTCTGAGTTCGTTCGTGCCAAACAGCATTTTTTCCCAAAATGGTTTTTATTCTTTTTTGTTGTTTTGTTTTTGTTAATGTTTTTTTTTGTTTTTCATTTTGTTTTGTTGGCATTTTTTTGTTATTTTTATGTTTTTGTTGAACCGTATTAAGTACTTTTTGAAACAAATTTTGTGAAACTTTTTTGGTTGTGTCATTTTTTATTTTGTATCTTGGGAACAGAGTTAGTGATGTTGTAGTAGTGGTAGTAATAGTAGTGGTATTTGTAGTAGTAGTGGTAGTAATAGTGTTTGTAGTAGTGGTAGTAATAATAGTAGTATTTGTAGTAGTAGTGGTATTAATAGTAATGGTGTTTGTAGTAGTAGTGGTAATAATAATAGTAGTATTTGTAGTAGTAGTGGTAGTAATAGTAATAGTGTTTGTAGTAGTAGTGGTAATAGTAATAGTGTTTGTAGTAGTAGTGGTAATAGTAATAGTGTTTGTAGTAGTAGTGGTAATAATAATAGTAGTATTTGTAGCAGTAGTGGTAGTAATAGTAATGGTGTTTGTAGTAGTAGTGGTAATAATAATAGTAGTATTTGTAGTAGTAATAGTAGTAGTGTTTGTTGTAGTAGTGTTAGTAATAGTAGTAGTATTTGTAGTAGTAGTGGTAGTACTAGTAGTAGTGTTTGTAGTAGTAGTGGTAGTAATTGTAGTAGTGTTTGTAGTAGTGTTAGTAATAGTAGTAGGATTTGTAGTAGTAATAGTAGTAGTATTTGTATATGTGTGTGTTTGTGTACGTGCATGTGTGTTTATATGTGTATGTGTGCGTAACTGTGTGTGTATGTTGAAGTAGTCGTTGTCGTAGTAGTGTTTGTATATATGTGTGCAGCTCAGTTGGTAGAGCGTTCGGCGAGAAACCACAAGGTTCCTAGTTCGATACCCACCCTCGCCAACTGAGCGTATGAGTAGCACAGGGATCTGTGCGGTAAAGTAAGGAGCTGATGGTAGGTGTGGCGCTCCACCTCAGACGCCAAAACAATCACCTTGGTCTAGCGCAAGTGAAAAGAAGATAGACTCCCTCGCTGATTGGCTGATACCGACTTTAGGCGACCCCGATGACTTTTTTTTAATGTGTTTATATGTGTGTGTGTGTGTGTGTGTGTGTGTGTGTTTATGTGTGCTTGAGTGTTTATGTGTGTGTGGATGTATGTGCATGTGTGTGTGTGTTTATGTGTGTGTGGATGTATGTGTGTGTTTATGTGTGTGTGGATGTATGTATGTGTGGGGGGGTATGTGTACGTCTTTAGTCAATCCCTCCTCGCAACCTGACCACTGAGCCATATCGCCCCTCGGGGTGGGGGTCCAGTATGCTTCGGCCACTGGACCGGTTAAGTCAAAATTAATAGCGTCGATCCCAGGGGCTATCCCCCCAGGCAATACCTGTACCCTTGGGGGCAGGGCTAGGTTTATTGCCCAGCGCCTGAGGCACCCTCCTTGAGGGGGAATGCCGAGGGGATCAACGCAATTTTTGTTCTTTCCCACCCATGAGCTTTGGCTTGTGGGTGGGCCCACATTAAAACGAGGCCTTGCGCCCAACCCATACAAGTGGGGTATGAGGCAAATACACCTGACCACCAATGTTTCATAGACAAATAATCTTTCTCTGTTTTTTTCCTTCTCTTCCTCCTCTTCTTTCTTTTTTTCTTTCTTTTTTTTCCTTCTTTCTTTTGTTCTTTCTTTCTTTTTTGCTGTATTGTTTCCTTTCTTTTCTTTATTGTGTCATTCTTTCTTTATTTATTCATTTATTTATTTCGCATCTTTCTTTCTTCCTTTTCTTCATTTTCTTCCGGTTTTTTTCTCTTTCTTTCTTTCTGTCTTTCTTTCTTTCTTTCTTTCTTTCACCTCTTTCTACCTTCTTTCTCTTACGTTTTTCTTTTTTTTTTTTCTTTCTTTCTTTCTTTCTTTCTTTTCTTTCTTTCTTTCTTTCTTTCTTTCTTCTTTCTTTTTCTTTACGTTTTTATACTTTCTTTCTCTCTCCTTCTTTCTCTCTTTTTTACATTTCTGTCTTTCTTTCTTTCTATCTTCTTTTCTTACGTTTTTATATTTTCTTTCTTTTTTCTTTCTTTCTTTCTTTCTTTTTACATTTCTTTCTTTCTTTCTTTCTTTCTTTCTTTCTTTTCTTTTTCTATATTTTCTTTTTTCTTCTTTTTTCTTTCTTTCTTTCTTTCTTTCTACCTTCTTTTTTCTTATGTTTTTATATTTTCTTTCTTTCTTTCTTTCTTTCTTTCTACCTTCATTTTCTTATGTTTTTATATTTTCTTTCTTCTTTCTTTCTTTCTTTCTTTCTTTCTACCTTCTTTTCTTATGTTTTTATATTTTCTTTCTTTCTTTCTTTCTTTCTTTCTTTTCTTTCTACCTTCTTTTTTCTTATGTTTTTATATTTTCTTTCTTTCTTTCTTTCTTTCTTTCTTTCTTTTTACATTTCTTTCTTTCTTCTTTCTCTTTCTTTCTTTCTTTCTACCTTTTTTCTTACGTTCTTATATTTTCTTTCTCTTTCTTTCTTTCTTCTTTCTTTCTTTTCTTTTACTTTCTTCTTTCTTTCTTTCTTTCTACCTTTCTTACGTTTTATATTTTCTTTCTTTCTCTTTCTTTCTTTCTTTCTTTTTACATTTCTTTCTTTCTTTCTTCTTTCTTTTCTTCTGCGTTTTATATTCTTTCTTTCTTTCTTTCTTTCTTTCTTCTTTTTACATTTCTTTCTTTTTCTTCTTTCTACCTTCTTTTCTTACGTTCTTATATTTTTCTTTCTTCTCTTCTTTCTTTTCTTTTACATTCTTTCTTTCTTTCTTTCTTCTTCTTTTTCTTACGTTTTTATATTTTCTTCTTTCCTTCTTTCGTCTTTTTACATTTCTTCTTTTATTCTTTCTTTTACCTCTTTCTACCTTCTTTTTCTTACGTTTTTCTATTTTCTTTTTTTTCTTTCTTTTTTTCTTTTTTCTTCTTTTTTCTTTCTTTCTTTCTTTCATCTACAAATACTAAATAGAAGTTAGAGTAGACATGATATTAACCGCGTTTGGTTACTGACTGTTTCTCGCCTATGCGATTCTCAAACCAAGTGTAATAGCGAACTCATAAGCGACGTTCTACTATGGACTACTTCACATGGACGCACTAGTATTGGACGACCAGCAAAAAATATTTATTCATCCTCTGTGTGACGACATTGTGTGCGGTCTAGGGTATATGCAAAAAGTAATTTCTCTCAGGGACGGATGGCGAGAGAGAGAGAGAGAGAGAGAGAGAGAGAGAGAGAGAGAGAGAGAGAGAGAGAGAGAGAGGGGGGGTGATAACACTATATATTAGTTACCTAAAATGGAAGAAGGAAGAAATTATGGAAAAAGAAAATATACAATTCAGTATTCGTTTTCGTTTGTGAGGAAAATAAGACAAGAACATTATACGTCAAAGATAAAAAATAAAAGATTAAAGAAAGAAAGAAAGAAAGAAAGAGAATATAGAGGGAAAATAGAGAGGAAAATTAGAGAGAAATAGAGAGGGAGAGAAAAGGGAAATGGATGAAGCGATGACTCTATACATTAGACGCTTATTATCTGCTTCAATAAACTCAAAAAGGGAAGAAAGAAAGAAAGAAAGAAAGAATCAAGATAGTCAAGGGAATCCGAGGCTGTTGGCACGCCCTAGTGATGATGATGATGATAATGATGATGATGTCTGATCTGAAAAAGTCTTTCTACTTTCAAAAACAAACCTCAGACAGCGCTGGTGTGTTAGAAAAAAGCAAAGCCTGTTGAAAAAAAAATGTTGTTATAAATAATCCTGGTTGTTTACACAATAAATAAATAAAAGAAATGGAGAGAGAAAGAGAGAAGAAAAAAAAACAGAGAGAAAGAGACGGAGAAAGACAGCGAGCGAGAGAGAGAGAGAGAGGGGGGGATGAAACGATGGCTCTATACATTATACGCTTATCGTCTGCTTGAATAAACTTGGAAAAGAAAGAATCGAGAGAACCTTGATAATCTGAGGCCGTTGGCACGCCCTGATGATGATGCTGATGATAATGTTGCTGATGCTGCTGCTGCTGCTGATGATGATGATGATAACAGTCTTTCTACTTTCAAAAACAAACCTCGGACAAAGTTGGTGTTTAGAAAAGAAAATGCAAAGCCTGTTTTAAAAAATGTAGCTATAAATAATTCTAGTTGTTTACAGTTCGTTCGATATCATTTTGTCTCAAGGGCAGAATTAATGAGATGTGATAAGCATGATAATGTTCATGTTATCTCGTCGTTCGACAGGTTCAAAGCGCCACTGGCATCAACTTCTGAGTTTTTTCCATCCCTAATGATAAATGCAAATGTCAGTGTGTCTGTGTGTCACATTTTCTCAACTTTACTCATAGATATTGTAGCCCAACATATCATACCATTTTGAATTAGACCGACCCCGAATATTTTGTTCTTAAAAACATGAACTTAATCGCTAATAATAAAATCGAATGTCACTGTGTCACATTTTTTCAACTTTACTCCTAGAGGCCATAGCCCAACATATAATACCATTTTGAATCAGACCGACCCCGAAATATTTGTTCTTAAAAACATGAACTTAATTTCCAATAATAAATACGAATGTCAGTATATCACATTTTTTCAACTTTACTCCTAGAGGCCATAGCCCAACATATAATACCATTTTGAATCAGACCGACCCGAAATATTTATTCTTAAAAACATGAACTTAATTTCTAATAATAAATACGAATGTCAGTCTATCATATTTTTTCAACTTTACTCCTAGATATTTGTAGCCCAACATATAATACAATTTTGAATCAGACCGACCCCAAAATATTTGTTCTTTAAAACATGAACTTAATCTTTAATAATAAAGACGAATGTCAGTGTATCACATTTTTCAACTTTACTCCTAGAGGCCATAGCCCAACATATAATACAATTTTGAATCAGACCGACACCGAAATATTTATTCTCAAAAACAGTAATTCAATCTCTAATAATAAATGCTAATGTCAGTGTGTCTGTGTGTCACATTTTCTCAACTTTACTCCTAGAGGTTGTAGCCCAACATATCATACCATTTTGAATCAGGCCGACACCGAAATATTTGATTAAAAAAAAATAATTTCAATTACAGTGTGTCTGTGCGTCATATTTTTCCAACTTTACTTCTCGATGCCGTACCCCAACTATTGTACTATAAGGCGGGGACTGAGGGTCTTAGTGTCCTGGGTATGATGTTAAACTCCGATGGTAAAGTTCTAGTTCTTGAATTATGGGGAATGTGCAGAAGTACCCCGTCATTACCATTACTCTCAGGTCCACTCTGACCCGGAGTGGTTGTACCTGTTAGACTCCCATCGATAGAAAAGAGGAATCTCAAAAGATGCGTTTAAAAAATTCCGTTTTAAAAAAATGAGTACCCATCAAGAATGAATAAAACAAATAGCTTCGGCATAAAATAACCCTACAAGAGTTGATATGCCGTAAAATCCAATCAACCAATCAACCAACCGATCATTGTGGAATCTGGCAAAAAGCAATCCGGGCCGAATCCAGACCGGCAATCCTGATATTTTGGATTTCCAAGTTTTAATTACTGCGATTGTTTTCGGCGAATTTTTATGTTTGTTTTTTTGTTTGTTTGTTTGTTTTTGTTTTTTTTGGGGGGGTACGATTTTTAAAATTTTTTTTTTGGGGGGGTACGATTTTTGAAATTATTTTTTTTGGGGGGGTACGATTTTTGAAATTTTTTTTGTGGGGGTACGATTTAAAAATTTTTTTTTTTTTTTGGCGGGGGGACGATTTAAAAAAAAAAATTGGGGGGGGTACGGTTTTTTAAATTTTTTTTTGTGGGGGTACGATTTTTTAAATTTTTTTTTTTGGTGGGGGTTCGATTTTTTAAATTTTTTTTTGGGGGGGTACGATTTTAAAAAATTTTTTTGGGGGGGCACGATTTTTTTTTTTTTCTGGATGGTTATTCAATTTTTTTAAAAATCAATTTCTGTAATACATTTTTAAATTCGATTTTATCTATTTGAACCATAGATGGGACCCTAACAGATACTACCACTCCTGTTACATAATCTATGCGGTTGCATAAGATTATTGTCGGTCCCCTGTAATTCTGAGGGGATGACCCTTTTCATACCATGGCCGGGTCCTTCAATGGAAAATTACAGAAGCCGCCAAAATACGTGAAGTCACGTGGGACCTTTTGAGTCCCCAGTTTTCAGTTAGACGTCAGGGAAGTCGACCATTTTAGGTCCTGCCTAAAACTGGAACTCACGCGCGCTATGTTAGTCAGATATTTAGTTACATGAAATGTATAGTTAAGGAAAGAAAAGTTTGTATAAGTAATATGTTCTTGTGGTTGATGAATGTCTTGGTAACAAGACTAAGAAATGAATCCAGGACGACCAGCCAGCAGGAACATAGCAATAGGAAACCAGACCTTTGGAGATCCGAGACGCTAGACCAGACCAAGTCAAGATGTTAGAAATACCAAAGCCGGCCAGAAGAAAAGACGACTAGAAGTAAGAAGTGAAGAAGGGTATACAACATTCCGGATCAGGGTTAACCTGGGAGTAATGGTAATGAAGCGAAACTCAACACAGCTCTAGAATTAGAATTTCATTAGTACGATAACAATTTTTTTTAAACTGGGAAATAAATTTGGAAATAAATGAAATTAATTGTGAAATCGAGCGAAAAAGTCGCCCATGAAATAGAAATAATTGTTTGTATGGAAACTAAGGACCTATGTACATCAAATTGTTTTCAAATTAAATGGCAGCAAAAGAATTAACATTTACTCTTAACATCCTGTTGAGAATTTTCTAAGTCCAGAGCCCCATTCCTATAAGAATTTATCAAAAATGGCTAAAAATGGCCTTTCATTTAAAGTTACCTGTGATTTCCCTTTAATCTAAGACTTCTAAATATGTTTAATATTATAATAAAACAAAGACTATCATTTGGGGTGGATTAGGAAAACAAATGTGACTTCCGGCCGGGTGGAATGAGGTGGTATAGGATGTTCAGAGTTAAACTTTAAAAAGGTAAGCTGAAGTTCGAACTTACTTACTACGATGTAACAGTCTAGCACGTTAGCCACTACGACCCAGGACTCCCACAAGTGTAATCGGCGTTTGAGTTCTAGGACCATATAACTTTAGGCACCCCTTTGCGATCTCGATTCGTGGGCACATTTTTTCCATTTACACCGTCAAAATCCGGTTAATTGTTAACAGAAGATTTTTAGGTTTTTTTTAATTATAAAACTAACCCCAAACCCTAACCCCTAATCCTAACCCTTGTACCAACGAAAGGACTACTAGATATGTGTGCGCTCGTAAACGAACGAGCGCATCGACCCCTGTGTTACGTATAATCAAATGATCAACAATTGGAAACTTCTAGAGCGTTCTTAGAGACTCTCTGACGCCAGGAGTGGAGGAGGAAAGTCCCAGAAGTTGACCCTAAACGAACAACTGATACTACACTCGTTGCTTTCCTCACGTACGCCAAGCTTACCGAGAGACAGGTGACGTCACGATTTGGAGGAAGGAAGGAGATCCCTATCATCAGTTTAAGTTGGCACTCGGGACCCGGTCAGTGAACATAGTGGGATTGAACATCTCGTGGGGAGGGGAAGAAAAATCGTTCCCTAGAAGAAAGTTACCATTATTAAGAACGCAACATAAAAGAAATGATACCCGGAGTAGTCATTCATACAGATATGGACCGAAACAAGAATAAGAGGAAAATCACCGGATGTAACCCCACGGAGATTAAAAGAATGAACCCGCCAAAACAAAGATAAGTGTTATATTCCGCCATGGAATTTTTATACAACCTGCTCTCATTACCTTTTCGTCTAAAACTATATATATGTATATCTTCGAATTGACTATGACCTACGGACCGAAACTATAACAAATCTTACGATCTCATTCAACTATAACATACAGAGTAACGATGAATATCTTCCCTGATACCTCTACATATATCCCAGCCTGGGGATTTCTATTTTATCCTCATCTCAATTCTCGACTTTCTGAATAAAATGTCTTAAAAATAATGTTATGTTTTGTTGTTCATTGCCAAGTCTTACATGTAACCTCTCATTTTTCTTTGGTATCTCTGATGGAAAAGCGTTGTATAACGTCGAAACGATAGGTGAACATAACACCTGATACACGACTTGTACAAGTCCTAATAGTACCGTGTGTTTTGAAGACGCGGTGGGGCCCTACAACGTTACGTACACGATTTAGTGTCGTGAAAAAGGCGCTACGTTACATATACGATAATAGTGCCGTGCATTTTGAGGCACTGTGAAGGTGCAGTGAAAAGGCCATTACGTTACACGTTACACCCTAACCCCTAACCCTAACCCCTAACAAACAACCAGATTTTGACGGTGTAAATGAGAAAATTGTCCCCACGAATCGAGATCGCGGAAGGGTGACTAAAGGTCATATGGTCCATGTTCTATTCTGGAATCGCAAATAAACAAGTAAACTAATGAAAAGAACGAGTATAACACTGGTCCGTATGTTCCCATTACGACCCCACCCTGCTCACTTCCTGCTGCGCACGAATGAGTGTTACGTGCTTGACTGCGTACCATCAAGTCACGGAATTTTTTTTTAAAAACAGACCCCTTGTTCTTGACTAAAATAAATTAGGATAACGTAAGGAGCGTAACGAGTTTGAACATTAGTATGAGCACCACACTCACGACCTTGACCCATATTAAACGAACCTTAGTAAATGTTTCGTTGTGGTGTAAGGGTTAACGAATCATTAGTGATATCAATACTGGACCGTCAACACTTGTAATCTTCCTTTCTTTCCTTCTTGAAATTTACGGCATTTCAACACTTGTTGGGTTATTTCATTTGACTTTAAAAAATTCATTCTTGATGGGTATTCAATTTTTAAAAAAATCAATTTCTAAAATACATTTTTATCGATTTTATCTATTTAACATAGATGGGACCTAACAGATACTGCCACTCCGGGTCAGGGTTAATCCTGGAGTAATGGTGATAAAGGGAAATTCCACACTTCTCACGGCTCTAGAATTAGAACTTCACAATTAGATTCAGTTTAACGTCATATGCAGGACACAAAGACCCTCGGCTATCAGGATTGGGCTTAGGGGGTTTGCCCTATAGGCAGTAGGGCTTGAAGTAGGCCAGCTAATTGATTGGTTGTGCAGCCTCTCCGACCGACCGTCTAATCCAACTAATGGAGTGTTACAAATGTGATGGAGTTCTCAGCCACCAGGAGTCTTTCCTTGAGCATTATGTGTCACCACTCACGGTCAACAGGTTGCCCAATTAGGGAGATTTACTCCTCTGGACAGGTGCTGTGGGCCACCCAGCAAGGACCTACATTGACCAACTCTGCGCGGACGATACTGGATGCTGTGCAGAGGACTTCCCTGGGACAATGAATGATAGAGAAGGTTGGTGACTGGCTCATGGATATCTGTGCTAATTGCGTGGCATGATGATGATGATAGACAGGGCACTGCTGGGTTTATTGCCCAGCGCCTGAGGCGCCCCCTTGAGGTGGAATGCCGAGGGGATCGACGCAATTTTTGTTATTTCCCACCCATGAGCTTCGGCTTGGCGAGACCCCTTCCCCTTTCTTTTCTTGGCACATATGTTGACCTTTTGGCTAAGATCAAAGTATAGTATCTGTTCATGTATTCTATGAGTTTTTCACACCTGCCGTAGCTGGTGGTTAAATCTGAAGACAAAAATTTCTATCATTTAACACATGAAAGACCAATATTTTCGATTGCTGGACTTTTTTAATATAGTTATGATAAGAAAATATTACAATTAGTAAAATACTTATTGTCTTTTATTCGAGCCTTGCATTTTTTGGTTCAGTTGGACTATAATTTAAACTAAAAAATATTCGAGACTTATTCCGAAACTCCATATTTTAAAAAAAAGTTAAATCATTGAAAACCAATAATTGATTATTGCATAATGCACAAGAAAACAATTGTTCTTTCGCCTTCTAGCCACCCATATATTTAAAAGTATAATCGTCAAAGGGAGGTGATATTTTACCGTATTTGACGGCATATAGGACGCACTTTTTTTCGAGAATTTTGGCTAAAAAAATTGCCCTGCGTCTCATACATCGTAGGTGAAGTTTGAGACCTCCGTAGGCCTAGGTTAGGGTAATTTTATTATTATTTGCTCCTTTTGAGTTTTCACATCAGCATTAGCTGATGGTCTTTCACTGGAGTCTGAGTGACAGCAAGTCTCCTCAGGTCTCCAGGACTCTTCTGGCAGATTGCAGCAGTGCAGTGTTTCAACCCTTCCTCTGATTTCCAAACATTCCAGACCCTTTTCCAATCCTTTTGGGACTGTTCCAAGTGCACCAACTACAATTGGTATCACTTTAACTTTCATATTCCATAACTTTTTCAGTTCTCTGGCAAGGTCCAGATATTTGTCCATTTTTTCATTTTCGTTTAGCTTCAGCCTGTGATCTGCTGGCACTGCAAATTATTATTATTATTATTAGTAGTAGTAGTAGTATTAGTATTTCCTGCTATTGAGATGACTTGTGTATGCTTATAGCTTGCCTATATTGCCAAATTGCTTTTATACAGCTACGTTTCTGCTTATGTAATGCACAGCTCGACTGTTTTCAACAATATATGCTTAAATACACTAAAAACTTTTTTTTATCCTCAATCTGACCTGCTGAAATGGGGGTGCGTCTTATATTATATGCCCGTGCGTCTTATATGCCGTCAAATACGGTAATTAGTGTCGCTTATCTTAAATAAGATTTTTTTTAAATTTTCAAACTATTACCCAAAATCAGGAATTTTCAGATTTTAATTAAATTTTCACTATTCTATTCATTGATAAGCTGAACATGTTTTATCAATTCAGACTGAGGGGCAGGGTGACCTTTGGTCATTTGAAAAAAAAAAATTTTGCGTTCTCTAAATTTTACTTTTTTAGAAAAATTAAATCCTGTAGAAAATAATTCAATACCTGAAAAAAGTGATTTGAAAATTTAAACTCAAAAAATAATTTGTGTAGAATGTTTCAATCAATGCGGGTTCAATCCTGGTCAGGGGCAACAGTAACATAGAATAATAATAAACAAGCTTAGCAAATTGTTTTTTTTGGATTCCCATGAATCTCTCTCTCTCTCTCTCTCTCTCTCTCTCTCTTCTCTCTCCACCTGTCCCTCGTGGTCATTTCCCGTGGCATTATTTTAACCACCAGAGGAATACGACAGACCATTACATATTACAAGGTGCAATACAGACTAGGATTACCAACTCACTATAGACTTGGACTTATATATTACAGAGGAAATCTACAGACTAGGATTACACAAATGGATTCAGTGAACAACAGAACAACTGAACCCCTACAATGGGAACATCAATTTAGAACCCACTGCCATAGAACAGAGGATTCTTAATTTCTGTTCACCCCCGAATAAATTAATTGAACATTAAATTACAAAACATAACAGTGTTTAATTAATTTCACTTGGGAAAAGAATCAGGTGAACCTGAAATACAAACACACTTTAATTTTTGAATTATTTTTAATGTGAAAGTATTAGATCCTACTCTCGTT
>CM042168.1:83207558-83260058 GCA_023376005.1 Doryteuthis pealeii
TGGAGAGATAAAGCGAAATGTTGAGACTGTCAAAAAATTTGTAAGAAGGATAAGATATTGTAATAGATTACACACTTCCTACAAGGGAGTTATGGGGAAGGGAATTTTTATTTATTTTATTATCTCTATTGTCTGGGATGGTTGTTAAAGAAATATCTATTTAATTAAATACCAGTTGGGAGGCCTAAAGGCAAAGGCCAGCAAGGAGTACCTTATTCCTTAAGGGCGAATAATAGTCCAGTATGCTGTAAGGGCATCGTCGCCTGCCGCTCTTACAAAACGGATATTCAAATAAGATATCATAGTTTACAATTATAATGGACTTGATTTACGGTACACGTCACGGTGAGGTTTGGTTTGTTTGTGTTTCGGATATGCAACCTCAGTGGTCATTTAACTGCGCGATCAAATGTTTTGAAATAAATTCAATTCTTAATCGGATAATACATTTTTTTACTACAACTATATTTTTTTATTTAACGTCATAGATTGGAACCTAAGGTATACCCTCGGTCGAGTGGACGGAGGGGCATGGTTGAGATTAGAGGGGTGCTCCACCATTCCATCTATAGATGGAACCCGTCGTATGGGGGAACGTTCTCTGGTGCTGCGTGGCGCGCGATTTCACACACATGTCAAGAGAATGAGTTTTAAACGTCATGTAGATAGCGCGCGGCGGATATGTAGAGGCCGCAGCACCCCATAAAAGCCTTACTGCACCATTATGATAAATCAAGAGGTGGGGCTTGCATAAGGGATAGGGTTGGGAATGCAATATAGGTGCTAGGGCTTTTGATGTGACAGCGATTGATCGGAGGGGGTCTCCGACCGCCCCGTCTAGCCAAGATTTAGGGCCAAATTGGAGTTTGGCATGTCATGAACTGCTCATCCACATGGGCTCTATCCTTAAGCATACAGGTGCCACCTCACGCCAACAGGTGGCACCATTGGGGGAGTCCTAGACCTCCCTACTGACAAGAGGTGCGAGTCGGTGGCATCTAACGGCCTCCAGCCGATGGCGGCGTCAAGTGAAGGCCAAAGTTAAGCAGCAATGAGTCGAGGTTCGTACTGAGAGGAGTAACGCTTGTTGAAACTAATAACACTAGTGATAATCTGCCGTATTTTTCTTTGATCTGCATATATGTTTTGGATAAGGTGGTACTGTTTTCATATTTTTTGTTGTTAAACTTAAATTATGGGTTATACCGACTACTTTTCCATTGTTTTCAGTGGCCCATGTAAGTTTTTTTCTGTTGTTTTTTACATTGTCTTGATTGTGCTTTATTATATGATGTTTTTAGCCGAAACAATTGCCACTTAATGGGCATTTATATATAATATATTATTAATAATAATTATCATCACTCTTCTTCTTCTTCTCTTCTTTCTTCTATCTTCTTATTATTTTATTATTAATTATTATTTTATCGCTCTTATGACAAGATACTTTACACTCTTCTAATGAACTGTTATATTGTGCTCATACTAGTCGTTAGTGTGTTGGCAGGAAACACAGGTTCCTGGTCGATACGCCCATACTCAAATAACACAATTAGCAAATAAAGTTATATCATAGACTGTAGTTAAACTGTCATGGGAGACGCAACCAAAAGAACTTTGTTTTAATTTTTCCGACAAATTTGCAAGTTTTTAGCCGTTATCTCTACATATTGGTATATAATATATGAAGTGGGCAAACAATCTCTGTTTGAAGTGGGATGCCGACATTTTTAGGAGAATATGTGCTTAATTGAAGTCATATAATTTGAAAATTAATTTTATAATTGAAATGAAAATTAGGGTGCAATATCAGTTTTAAATTAAGACGTAAACAAACAGAAAAGTCAGGCTTGAAATGTACATGCAGAGCTTATTAGCCTTCAGCACTGTCTACTAATCTGCTGATGAGGCTAATTGCTGAAATGTACTACAGAAGATTGACTTTTTCTGATTTGTTTACGCCTTATATTTAACAATATGCACGCCTCAATTCATTTAATATAACAATTAATTTCAAATTAGGTTATGGACTTCAATTAAGCAACATATTCTTCTATAAATTATTATATTATAATATATATATATATATATAATATATAGTGGAGAGAGGGAGAGAAGGGCGATATAAGAAAATGTATACATGGTGTTGGAGATGAACTCGAACGCACGACAAATTTAGCCACGAGCCTGGTGCTTTTAAGACGGCACCGTCAAGGTAACTGCAAAGTGCCGTTAGAACGTCCTCCCCCACGAATGATCTTAGCCCCGCACAAATCATGTCACTCTCAACTAACTAAAACCCGATGCAACAAACTCGGGACAAAAATCGTCACGAGTACACTTCGAAGCCAAGTTGTTTTCGCTCTTCTGTTCTCGCTTCTTGCTCTTGGTCTCTCTCTGCGCTGTCTCGTCTCAGTCTCTCTCTCTCGATCTCTCTCAGTCGTCGGTAGAGCGTTCGCAAGTGATCGATTTAGTCTTTTTTTTGACCTCGATCAGCACCAGGACCTCGTGCAACGAGTTTTGTTGACATGGGCCTGACACCACATGTGTACGAAGGTGCGTCTGATAGACTGGGTTGTCGAATGATACGTCAGGAAAACCATTGCATACACGAGTGTCTCTGTTCTGGCTCTTTATTAGGAGTGTGAGGGTGAGAGTAGCCGCGGGTAAGGACGTTGCTCGCGGATCGCGGGTGTGTGAGATTTTCCAGGCTGCTTTGATGTCTTTGGTTCGTTTTTTTATTTTATTTTTAATTATTTTTTCCTTTTTTTTTCCTCCTGTTGGTGGTTTGTGTCGATCCTCCCTCCTCTTCCTTGCGAGGCGAGAAGACCACGCGCACACAAAAAATTACCGGAAACAATTTATTCTGTTCAGTTATTTTCTAAGCTTCTTTCCGACTAAAGCAGCTGTCTAAAAAGCTAGTTTCCAGCATCTTCAGCCTGACCCTTTTGTCTCAGTCGATAGACTCCGCATTGAACTACAAATTGGGACACGCACACCTCATTAAGACCGAGTGAGCTATGTTTTGCTCTTCCACCGTTAAATCCGGGTTGGTTTGTTAAAGACGATTTTTCAGGACACACCCTTTTTTTTTTACTTACTCACAAACTGATACACGAAAGGTACTTTTTATAATTAAAAGACACTTGTTTAAACTTACTAGCAAATATTGCACCCTCGGGTGCAAGTGTTAGAAGTTTTAATGTAATAGAATATTTATTTAATTAGAAGACTAATGAATATAAATAGAATGCAGTATAAAAAGATTTTGAAATACGAGGGGGTATTGAAAAATAGATACAACTGAAATTTCTTTCATCATCTCGTCTTTCCATTGTGCTATTTTTTCTAATTTTTAAAGTATTAGTTAAATAGGAAGTAAAGAATGAAAATGAAGTTTATTTTCTTGTTTATGGATTTCATTTTAAGATTATTGAAAGAGATTTTTGCTTATATTCATTAAATAAAACAACATTTAGAAATCAATAAATGAGTACATTTTTTAAATTCGATTTTTTTAAATGAACAATATGCAATTAGCCTTTCCGTTCACACTGTAGCCAATACTTTTGTTGTAATTATATAATACAATTGTATGTTTGTTTAGTTATGAGATTGGTGCACAGTGCTTTCCGGCTTGACCATTTTGATTTAATTAATAGGCGTCGATCCAGGGGCCATCCCCAGGCACACCTGCACCTCGATTTTGAAAGGGGCAGGGCTGGTTTTATTGCCCATGCTGAGGCGCCCCTTGAGGGGGAATAGCTCGGGACGGGGATGACGCAATTTTTCACTGCACTCTGAGCTTCGGTTTGTGGGTGGTCCCGTATAATAGGGGATAATTTGGTGCCTGCCCGTTTACAAGTGGGGTAGCGGTAATACATGTAGATATGGTCAACGTGCTTCGGCCTCTGGATATTGATATACTTAACGGCGTGATCCAGTGGGCATCCCTCCAGGCAACCGTGCCCCTTGATTTAAAGGGGAAGGGCTGGGTTTATTGGCCCAGTGCTGAGGCGCCCCCTCTGGATTTTTTCAACCTGCCATTTCCATGAGCTTCGGCTTGGGTGGTCCCACGTTAATAGGGGGACTTTGGTGCCTGACTGTACAGTGGGTACGCGGTGAAATATATCATGTAGATATGGTACAGTATTAATATGTTAAACAATTTTATCTAATAATTGGAGGGTTAAAATAAAAATTATCATTGGAAGGAATGTGAGTGGTCAATAACTAAGGGAATTGTGACTTGAAGTAGTAATATAGTTTTCGGTTACCAGCAGAAAAACACACAATCTCCATTATACATAAGATTTCATAATTGTTTTTTTTAAATAATAGCAAGTTATTTTTTAATTATAAAACTTTTTAAATGTTAGACCGTTTTAACACTGGAATAGTTAAGTATAAAAGTTATTTATAAGGTGATAATAAATAACTGCTAACCTAACCTTAATCAACCTTAATGGCGAAGCCCCAACCGCATCCTTTATCATATGGTGCTAGGAAGGCGGTTGGTGGCGGGTTCTACATGTCTGGGGAATGAAGTTAACTCTATCTGAATGGTGAGGTTCCAGTTTTGAAGTTTTGGGGAATGTGGAGCAACCCTTCATCACATTGCTGTCCCCGTTGGTCACTTGACCCGGATGGTAAGTACATGTTTAGGGTCCCTCCAAAATTTATTGAGGTTAAATAGAAAAATCGGAATTTATAAAAAATGTTTATCATTAAGAATTGATTTTATATTCAAACTTTTATCGGCATTAAGATGCCATGAGGTTGATTATGCCGTGTTAAAACAAAACAACCAAACAACCTAACCCTAACCCTACCTAGAGCAAAATTTTTTTTTTAAACTAGAATATTCATATAATATTAGAACTATCCGTAAGAGGCAAACCATGGAAAGAAGTAAATAACATGTCTTATTTCGTTTTTTGATAGGTTTTTGTGTGTTTTTTTTAAACTATAAAATTTTAGTTTATCTTTAAGCGGCAAAAATTAATTTTTGTTTTTCACATGATGCAACTCCGGACATAGATGCTAAGAACTATCTCCTTGGTATCGTCTGGAATCACTGCGCTATTTGAGAATGGGATAGACTCCCTCGCTGTGAGTGGACTGGCTGATTATCGACTTTTAGGGGCCGCGGTTGACTTTTCACTTTTACATTGCTGAAAACAACATGTATAATTAATTTTTGTTTCTATAAAAATAAACTATTTTAAGTCTAAAAATGTTTCTGTTTTTTTATCGGCCGGCTGTTTTGTTTACTACGACCGGGTTTGAAAAAGCAAAATTCACTTCCTTTCAAAAACAGATTTGGGTCTGGGGTTGCTATTAGTGCAAGGTTCCAAGGTTCCGGTTACGGGACGCGATCGCCAATCTGCGCATGAGTAACACGGCTATGACTGTGTAGATTCCTTAGAAGCGGTTTTTCGCTTCAGTCCGGTGTGCGTTCCGGCTCGGAACTACAAAGTTCAAGTTCAAGTTTTTCGAGATGCACCAGCCCTTCAGCACTCAGCCGCTGATAAGCATATAATTATGATATACGACAGAATAGAAGATTTACATAATTCATGATGTGGTTAGATTTGCTGATAGGCCGGTTTTAGCATTAACAGGTTTAATTAAATAATAATTATTTGGTGTTAAATTGATCTCTATATCATTGTTTTTAATTCTTCAATGCATAAAATCGAATCTATGAGATTTTTATATAGAAACCAATTATAAAATATAATCAAAATAGTTTCTAATCTTTTTATATGCGTTTTATTTAATTTTGCTAGTCGCTTTCTAATTTAATATAACTTCCTTAATTTAAGTAACTTAGCATATTTTGTGCCGGTAGAGGCGCATTTCTTGCTGTTTCATTATGGGTCAGAATAAAACAACATAAATAAGAATTATATTATTTTATGTATCCCAGAGACATAAGCATACAACGATGCTAATACACACATCACATACAACTCTATTTTTTTAATCATCTGATTATATGTATATGTAGATGGTATCCAGTTTTTCTCTTGATAGGAATTCAAACCAAAAGTTGAGTACTCAGAGGTATATATAAAGATCTGTTACTATACATGTTTTGTCTTTTGTACATTTATGGAATTTATAAAATAAATGAATTGAGAAAGTAGTCTTTGGTTTGGATATAATTTATTTCGACATTATTTCTTTGTCTCGTCAGCCGGTTTGATGAATCCGTTGACAACTCATGGGCACTTTTATTCTCTAAAGTATGTAAGATTGAATGTACACCATGATGTTTGTTGGAATTTTTGGAAGCTCTTGTTGAGTGTGGGTTAGCCCTGGTCATCTCATTATCCCGGTTCCATTCGTGATGACGCAGAGGTAGTAGCTATCTTGGTTGGGTGGGTTTCGTCGTGATTTCTAATGAGGTGGTGTTCGTTACTATGAGTTGCGAGGGGAAAGATAGTATTCTCTATTAAGTGGTTATCAAACTCATCGTTGATAGTTGGGCATACTGTATATAGACAATTGTATATGTTGTTTTTAAAACTGAGTTTGAAAAAAAATTGAATACCAGATCATGATTGGAATAGTAAAAACAAGACGGGTCTTTGGCATTAAAATAACTCCAACAAGGGTTAACATGTCATTAAAAAAAACAACCAGAGTAACCCCTGGTCTCATCTTGTGGGATTTTCTCCATTTTCGCTTATTTTTTTGTCTTTAGTCACTTAGTATAAGATAAATAAAAATAAACCACTCGTTAACCATTAATTCATGAATTTGCGCTTTCTTGTAGAATGTGCTTTGCTTAACCTCCTCCTTTTGGATGGGTGACATTCCCTTCGGAGCTGCTGATATACGTGGGTGTGGTCTTCAACGCCAACTTTGTCTGCGCCACACTTAGATAGGATCGGAGCATTGCTGTGAGCGTGTATACTGCTCTGTTCGCCAGTCGGACCCTGTTTTAGTGTCTCTTTGTCGCCCAATCGAGCCAAATAGTGTCACTGTTCTGGGTCGCTATTGTCCGTTCTTGATCTTTGGTATAATATTTTCGGCAATATATATATATAATAGTATATTATATTTATATATATATATTAGTGAGTATATATGACATAAATCTTTATATTTCTGGCGTCTCGGTCTGTCCTGTTAGGGATAACAATTCCAAATCAAAGCCCTATAGACGATCAATATAACTTTTCAAAGGTTAGATTTTACAAGTATTTCAGTGGTGATTTTTATATTTTACCGCTTGAATTCATAATGGGGGTCACTGGTAACCAAAATAGAGAAAATAATAATATATTATTTTATATTATATTATTGATAATTATATATATATTATATATATAATATATTTATTTGTGTGACCTGGCCGATCTGTCAGACAAAAAAAAAGACTCTCACGAAAAGGAGTGGAAAAGAGAGAAGAAACCTGCCGGCAGAGAAAAGAGAGCATAAGGAAGGAAGACTCAGCATCAGCAAGCAATCATGTTTGTTTGCAGTGACAGCTCCAGAGACTGCCATTCAAAAATTTGGTCTGTTCTGAATTTGTAAAGAAAAAAAAATAATAGTTTTGCATGGATGAAAGTTTTGGCTGTTTTTTAAGTCAAGCACGTGTTTCGATAAAATTTGGTTCACATCAGGAATGTTCTATTAAATAGATGTAAACAAATTGTGACCAAAACAACGTGTTGACTAAATTATAGCAATAATTTCAATCAACAAAGTATAGTATATATATATTATACTAATATATAAATATATATATATAGAATAGATAGTAGATCTAGAGGGAGAGAGGAGAATGGAATGAATTGAAATTTGTTTTTATATATAGTATTATTATATATATATATATTATATATACTATATACTATACATATATTTCGGTATTCATTTCCTTTCTCTTCTCTCTCTCTCTTCTAGTCTAGATCTTATATATATATATATATTATATATTTCTATATATATATTATATATATATATATATTATATATTATTGGTGAGATTATGTGCTTAATTAAAGTCATACTAATTTGTTAATTTAATTAATTATAATTAAATGAATTAAGCGTGCATATCGGTTTAAATGTAAAGCGTAAACAAATTGAGAAAAAAGTGATCTCGCTGTATTTAGCATTTCAGCAGAGATCGCTTTTTCTCGATTTGTTTACGCTTACATTTATAGCTCGATATGCGAGCCTTTATTTTAATTATAATTAATTAATTAACAAATTAGGTATGACTTTATTAAAGCACATAGTTCCCAAAAATTGGTCGGCCTTCGCCATTTTCAACACATGTTTGTTCACTTCAATATAATTTACATTATATGTTGTATATATTATATATGATATATATATAACTATATATATATAAAGTGAGAAAAAATGGACCATTAAACCAAGCGAAACAAACACACACACACACACACAACACACACACACACACACACACAACGCGATAGGACGGCAAACAACGCATGAACACACCATCATGAGACACACACACTATCAAATGTCACACAGGAATTATCAACATATACATATCAACATAGGTGATAAAAAAAAATCCCCACAGCTGAGTAAAATTATCCCTCACCCTACATACAGTACATCCTGGGACTGCCTTTCAAAACACCACCCAAAACATATATAATATATATATATATATAGTAAGTCTTTCGAGATGGCCTAAAGTCGGTATCAGCCATGCAGCGGAGGGAGTCTATCCGCCTTTTCAATAGCGCTAGAGCAGGGAGATTGTTTGTATTTCTGAGGTTGGAGCACCACTCACTACCCCTAGCTCCTTACTTTACCAGCACAGTTCACCTGTGCTTACTCATACGCTGAGTTGACGGATGCCGGTATCGACTAGGTAACTTGTGGGTTTCTTTGCGACGCTTACCGGACAAGCTAACCTACTATTAATGTTGTGTGTGTTTATTTATACACAACCTATATATTTGCCAACCGTCCTTCAATTTGTTTATCACTACTAAACTTAATATTGTCTAACACAAGGCTCAAAAGCTGGGGCACCTTGTACGAATCAAATTTCTCGTACAAATGACATGATGCATCTATCATTTTAACACTGATGACGAGCGATGCCTCCAGTATTGGCAATAGCAATATCCACTTTGACCAGTTCTTGGGCTAGACTGGGCGGTCCGCGAAGGACCTCCGATCAATCAGGCTGGTCGTCAAGCTCTAAGACTATTGATTGCCCAAGCAAAGCCCAACCTTTTTAATCATATGGGTTCTATAAGCGTGGCTGAAGGTCTATATGTCTGGGATGAGCGTTAAAAGCTCTAATTGATGGTGAGGTCCAGTTTTGGAGGTTGTGGGGATGTGGAGGCAACTACATCAGCCATTGCTGCCTGGTCCACCTCTGACGCCGGAGTGGTAGTACTGTTTAGGGTCCCCATCAAATGGGGCTTAAATAGAAACATGTGGTTTTAAAAAAAGAAATTGAGTATCATTAGGAACCTTGAATTTTATTTTCATAAACTTTAACGGCATTAAATGACCCATGAGGTTGATATCTGTTAAAACAAACAAACCAAACCAAATAATTTGCAGATTGAGAATTTGGACCATATGACCTTAGCGACACCCCTTTTTCTCGATCAATTCCATCTAGGAGGACATGTTTTTCATTTACACGCGTCAATGAGGTCCGGCGCCCCGTGTTGGTTTGGTTTTAAACGCAGACGATTTTTAGATTTAAAAAATTAGTAAATGGGGTTTATAAAATTTTATGAGATATTTTTTAGAATTTAAAGGGGTTAATAAAAACCCTCTAAACTAACAGATCTACGAAGCCTTAACAAACAGTCGCGGATGATTGATGATGTTGTAATGAAAAACTGCATCTCCTTTTTCTAATCGAGATAAAGAGGGAGTTTCCTTCGTGCATATGGTTGGAGAGATGTTGAGTTAATTAAAATACCCCGTATGGTTCTTCGGGAAATCATTTATGACCCTAGTAGAATAAAAAATCTCGCAAAAAAACTAATGTCACATGGGCCGGGTAAGGTTTTTTTAGTTTTCGTTTTTTTTTTTGTTTGTTTCTTTTTTTTTTTATATATCCTTTGTTTTCATTTTATTTTCTGGTTTTTATTTATCTTTTAGGGAGCTGGGGCAAGCTATTTTTTGCTTGGTTAGGGTACCGCTGGTCTGCGCCGATTGAGGGTTGCCCTCTTTCTGGTTCCGATCTGAGTATTTCGGGAGGGTGTAGGATTGTCAAATTGATAGGCTGTTTGTGTTTTCTTCGTCCTAGGGGGGATTGGTCGTTGGGGGTGGGGTCTGGATTAGCGCGCAAGGTTGATTGTGGGGGCAGGGGGAGGCAAATGACGATCGGATTTTGTCATGGTCTCGTGTAGTTTGAAAGCAAGAGGATTCTGTCCTATTTGTTCGTTGTGATGCGCTTAGATATATATATATATTGGTATGTAATTATTATAGTATATAGCTATGTGATCGTCCAATTGTGGAAGAAGGGGTGTGTTGATGTAATATAGGTGTGTGGTGTATATAGTTATATATATTTATATATATATTATATATATATATATATATATATATATATATATAAGAAGCCAGAATAAGGTGTGTGTACGCGTATATCTATCTCGAGCTGTTTTATCTTTTCTCTACACATCATTACTAGAGTACATCGATAAGTCGTGTGTGTATGTATATGTATATATATGTATATGTATGTATGTATATATATATATATATATATATTATATATATATATATATTGAATGTTGAGCTAAAATTTTCACTGTATAATGTTCGTTCTTTTTAATAGAAAGAGTTAGGTTAAATGCAACAAGGTAGAATATTGCTCTCTCTCTCTATCTCTCTCTCTCCTCTCTCTCTCTCTCTCTCTCTCTCTCTTCTCTTTTATAATATATATATATATATATATATATATATATATATATGGCCGGGTTAGCTCAAGTCGGTAGAGCGTTCGGCTCGAAACCACAAGTTCTAGTTCGATACGGTCCTCGCAACTCAGCGTATGAGTAGCACAGGGATCTGTGTGGTAAGTAAGGAGCTGATGGTAGATGTGGCGCTCCACTCAGATGCTAAAACAATCTCCTTGGTTAGCGCTATTGAAAGGGGATGACTCCCTCGCTGACTGGCTGATCCGACTTTAGGCCGCCCCGACGACTTTTATATATATATTATATATATCATAGTGTGAATGGGTGGTTATATATAAGTATTTAAATACATTCACACATACACACACTCTCTCTTCTCTATCTATCTATCTTATATATATATATATATATATATATATATATATATGATTTTGTGTCTCCGCTCTTAACAACACACGGAGTATAAACAAGCTCTGATGAGATTTTCATAAAATCGAAATATTGTTCAATATCAGCTAAGTTATAAAATGTATTCACTTTAACAGCATTTTGTGGGGTTTTAATATATACTCATATAATATCAATATATATATATTATTATAATATATATATATGTTAGATGTCTCAGTGTTTTCACTCATATATTCTATTTTTTTATCACTGTCCTTCATTATCTCTCGCGTTAGGCGCGTGGGTTACCAATATTGTGTTTGTTTTTTTAAGGTAATTTTAAACGAGTACTTTGTTTTAAATATTTATTCATTGTGCATGCCAGTGACTAGAACATTTTTTCAAGATATTGTAACATAGTAAAAAGTGGAATTGTGCCTTTTCACCCAAAATACCCGTTTTCTGTTTCACAATTTTCTGTAGAGGTCCACACCCATTTAAAAAAAAATTATTTTTTATTTTTAAAATTTTTTACTTATTTATTTTTTTGTGAGTTTCACATATTTATTTTGTATTTTGTCGAAATTTTCTTTTACTTTTTTTTCTATGGCCATTTAATTTTTTTCATTTAAATTTAGACTTTTTTTTTTTTACATTCCCGGAAAAATCAGCTAATCTTAAGATAAAAACATAAACAAAAAAAAACCCTCTTTTCATCAATTTTTTCTTTGTTTTCTTCTATTTTTTGCCGTTAACGCTTTGCCTACCAAATTTCCCTCTCGACTGTACTAAGATTTCTTGGTATTCCCCCCCCCCACTGTATATCGGATATTTCTAAGTTCATTTTAAAACTAATTCCATTCAATAAAGTCCTATTATGTTTGTAATCTGAGTCTTCTGTTCAGTTATAATGAATTAACCATCATTTTTTTTTTTGTACTTTTGTGGGAGAGTCGCTGTGAGTGGTTAAAGTAGGCAAAGAGTTAAAATAATATTATTCGTATTTTTCAAATTCTTTATATCCCATTCGTTGTGTGTTTTTCGAATTTCTGCAATATCTTTTTCATTTCTATTACTTTTGGCGATTTTCAATAGTTTTTCATCTCCCCCCCCCCCCAGGGTTGGTTCGTTCACCATTTGACCCTCCAACATCTTGGTGTTCCATCTGTTGGGTGTGGATTTTTCTCTTTCGCCTTTCTCTCGTTCTCTTCTTCTTCTTTCGCCTCTCTCTCGTTCTCTTCTTCTTCTTCGCCTTCTTTTGCTTTCTTCTTCTTCTTCTTCTTCTTTCGCCTTCTTCTTTCGCCTTCTTCTTCTTCTTTCGCCTTCTTCTTTTGCTTCTTCTTTTGCCTTCTTCTTCTTCTTCTTCTTCTTCTTCTTTCGCCTTCTTTTGCTCTTTTCTTTCTTCTTTTCCCTTCTTGCCTTCTTCTTCTTCTTTTTCCTTCTTCTTTTCTTCTTTCCCTTCTTTTGCCTTCTTCTTCTTCTTTCGCCTTCTTCTTCTTTCGCCTTCTTTTTGCCTTCTCTTCTTCTTTTCTTCTTCTTCTTCTTTCCCTTCTTCTTCTTTCGCCTTCTTTTGCCTTCTTTTTGCCTTCTTCTTCTTTTCACTTCTTCTTCTTTTTCTACTTATTTCACCTTCTTCTTCTCCACCTGCTTTTCTTCTCTTCTTCGTCTCTTTCTTCTTATTTTGTCCTCTTCGCCTTCCTCTCTCTCTTCTTTCGCCTTCCTCTCTCTTCTTTTTCTACTGTCCCTCTATCTATCTCTGCTTCTCATTCTTTCTCCCTCCTTCCTATCGATTAAAAAAGTATTTTAATCAATCATCTCTCCTACATTCTCAATCACCAACACAACTGACTATCCAGATAGGGACTATCAGAAACCCATAGACACGCACAGAAGACAATCAATACTTAAACAACCCCAGTCCTCTAAAACGGGAAATTCATTAGTTTTCAAATAATTCAAAAACCCGCTCCAATCATGATCATTACACAATTATAATCAATATACAATTTTCTTTCTTTCTTTCTTTTAAAACCAAACTATTTTACGCTTCAATTATTGTACTTACAATTATCCCCTTTTCTTCCCTTTGTCTAGTCCTCCGGAGAGTGCCTTCGGAAGCCTTCCACTTCATACCCTTTCGCTGAGTGACCTACCGAAAATCACACCTTCACGAACCCCGTAACCAGACATCGCCCCAGAAGCACACCAGTCACAACTAACGGCATTGATACCTTCCTGACCGTTTCTCATGTCTGGAGAAGCGTTCAATAATGCAACGTGACATAACAAATTTCTCCTTCATGTCAAAGAAAGAAAAAAAAGAAAAACAAAAAGAAAGAAAGAAAGAAAGAAATGAAAGAAATGCCATTGTGGGAGATTCGTGATATATTTACCCTTGTAAAGGATGCGTCAGAAATACCTCTCCCCACATTTTAAACAGTCGCCTGTGTGGTGCAAGAGGAGTTAGGCAAGTGATAATGCTAGCTCGATCTATCTAGATACCATACCATTATTATTATTATTATTTTAAAATTTTAATTTATTATTTTAATTTTAAAAATTTTAATTTATTTAGTTATAATCATGTCTTGTTTTAAGTGCACACAATACGTTTGCTGTTGAAATACACTGACACACACACACACACACACACACACACACACACACACACACACACACGTGTGTGTGTGTGTAGAATTAAACAAAAGGCACGTCTCCTGTTTAAAAACTTGTTTAATTCTACATGTATAAATGCTGCCCAAATACACACACACACACACACACACACACACACATACATATATATATATATATATATATTATATATATTATATATATATAATCCAAAAGTCCAGAGAAGAAATCTTCCTTACGACACAAGAGTTTTATTTTTAAAAACCTGTCGAGGTTTGAGAGCTCAATGTGTGCTCTTAATGTTAGAGTCACAGAGCAAATATATAAGTAAAGAAATAACAAAAGACTTATAGATTTAGCATTATAGGCGCCTGGTTACTGACAGTTTCTCGCATATGGGATCTTCAAACTACAGTCAGTAAACAAGCGCCATTGACTCCATGTCCACGCTACCTTAACTTAGATATAAATGTCCTTATCAATGGTATTACGCACTGTTTACTTATGAATATAGCACCCATATCATCTACATTTTTATATATATATATAACTGGTTAATATGTAATTGCTACATAGATAGCTTTTCGGGATCATTTCAGGTTACGTTGGAAAGATATTGTTACGTATAGAAAATAAATACTACAATGGCTTGAAAATTCTATCCCAAACAGCATCATTCTGACGAAGCTATTACAGATACACAGTCTTTAAAAGAAAAAAAACAAGACAAGATGTTTTAATAGTATATGTATTGTAAACTCAAGTCCAAGACATGATCGTGTCTAAAAAAAATAAATAAATAAAAATAGATAAAAAAGATGGTAAGACGTTAGCTAGTTGGAGCTACCATTGCCACTTGCCTAATTTCATTTTCACCACACAGTCGACAGTTATAAATGTGGGAGGTATTTCTACCACACCCAGTATTATTGATATATTGTTTTTATTTTTATTTATTTTTTTATAAAAAAAAGATTATCAATAAATATCAGGAAGAAAAATAATATACATAGTTTTACGTATGTAAAATTTTACATATGGAAGCCTTTTTTTTTTTAGCTTGTATTTAAAAAAAAACATATATACAAATAAAAAAAAACAACTTTATTTTAAACTCATCAGTTAGTTTCGTTCTGATGAGATCATTTTTTTTTTTAAAATATTATACTTTCAACATTATAGCAACGCGACTTCAAAATCTTCTTTATTGCTAAATTAACATTTTTAAAAAGTACGTCTCCCCAGAAAATTTTTAAAAAATACGTCTCCCAGAAATTTTTTTAAAAATACGTCTCCCAAAAATTTTTAAAATACGTCTCCCCAGAAAATGTTTTTTTTTAAACAAATACCTTTGTCCAGATCTCCAGAAAAAAAAAACAGTTATAGATTTAGTCGGCTTAATGTCTCCCGTCCTTACCTAAGAAGGGGCGTCCCTGTAGCGTAGTGGCTAATGTACAAGACTGCGACATCGTAGTAAGCGGTTTCGAACCTCCAGTCTTGCTATTACGTTCACTTTTGGACTAATACCCCCGGAAAGTTATGAACACCCTCATCACCCAGCTATGGGTTAAATAGTACTGTTTCATCGAAAAAGATGGCTTTGTATTAAATAACATTGAAGGGTTTTGTTTCTATAAATTTCCGGGGTATTAGTCCAAAAGTGAACGTAATAGCCAGACTGGAGTTTCGAAACCGCTTACTACGATGTCGCAGTCTTGTACATTAGCCACTACGCTACAGGGACACCCCTTCTTAGGCAAGGACGGGAGACATTAAGCCGACTAAATCTATAACTGTTTTTTTTTCTGGAGATCTGGACAAAGTATTTGTTTAAAAAAAAAAAAAATTCTGGGGAGACATATTTTTAAAAGTTTTTTGGGGAGACGTATTTTTTAAAAGTTTTCTGGGGGAGACGTATTTTTAAAAAATTTTCTGGGGAGACGTACTTTTAAAAATGTTAATTTAGCAATAAAGAAGATTTTGAAGTCGCGTTGCTATAATGTTGAAAGTATAATATTTAAAAAAAAAATGATCTCATCAGAACGAAAACTAACTGATGAGTTTAAAATAAAGTTGTTTTTTTTTTATTTGTATATAAGTTTTTTTTTAAATACAAGCTTAAAAAAAAAAAGGCTTCCATATGTAAGAATTGTTTACATACGTAAAACTATGTATATTTTATTTTTCTTCCTGATATTTATTGATAATCTTTTTTTTTATAAAAAAAATAAATAAAAATAAAAACAATATATCAATAATACTGGGTGTGGTAGAAATACCTCCCACATTTATAACTGTCGACTGTGTGGTGAAAATGAAATTAGGCAAGTGGCAATGGTAGCTCCAACTAGCTAACGTCTTACCATCTTTTTTATCTATTTTTATTTATTCATTTTTTTTTTAGACACGATCATGTCTTGGACTTGAGTTTACAATACATATACTATTAAAACATCTTGTCTTGTTTTTTTCTTTTAAAGACTGTGTATCTGTAATAGCTTCGTCAGAATGATGCTGTTTGGGATAGAATTTTCAAGCCATTGTAGTATTTATTTTCTATACGTAACACTATCTTTCCAACGTAACCTGAAATGATCCCGAAAAGCTATCTATGTAGCAATTACATATTAACCAGTTATATATATAAATGTAGATGATATGGGTGCTATATTCATAAGTAAACAGTGCGTAATACCATTGATAAGGACATTTATATTTAAGTTAAGGTAGCGTGGACATGGAGTCAACGGCGCTTGTTTACTGACTGTAGTTTGAAGATCCCATATGCGAGAAACTGTCAGTAACCAGGCGCCTATAATGCTAAATCTCTAAGTCTTTTGTTATTTCTTTACTTATATATTTGCTCTGTGACTCTAACATTAAGAGCACACATTGAGCTCTCAAACCTCGACAGGTTTTTAAAAATAAAACTCTTGTGTCGTAAAGAAGATTTCTTCTCTGGACTTTTGCATTATATATATATATATGTATGTATGTATGTGTGTGTGTGTATTTGGGCAGCATTCTTTCATTTATACATGTAGAATTAAACAAATGTTTTTAAACAGGAGACGTGCCTTTTATTTAATTCTACACACACACACACACATATGTGTGTGTGTGTGTGTGTGTGTGTGTGTGTGTGTGTGTGTGTGTGTGTCAGTGTATTTCAACAGCAAACGTATTGTGTGCACTTAAAACAAGACATGATTATAAATAAATAAATTAAAATTTTAAAATTAAAATAATAAATAAAATTTTAAAATAATAATAATAATAATGGTATGGTATCTAGATAGATGGAGCTAGCATTATCACTTGCCTAACTCCTCTTGCACCACACAGGCGACTGTTTAAAATGTGGGGAGAGGTATTTCTGACGCATCCTTTACAAGGGTAAATATATCACGAATCTCCCACAATGGCATTTCTTTCATTTTCTTTCTTTCTTTCTTTCTTTTTGTTTTTCTTTTTTTTCTTTCTTTGACATGAAGGAGAAATTTTGTTATGTCACGTTGCATTATTGAACGCTTCTCCAGACATGAGAAACGGTCAGGAAGGTATCAATGCCGTTAGTTGTGACTGGTGTGCTTCTGGGGGCGATGTCTGGTTTACGGGGTTCGTGAAGGTGTGATTTTCGGGTAGGTCACTCAGCGAAAGGGTATGAAGTGGAAGGCTTCCGAAGGCACTCTCCGGAGGACTAGACAAAGGGAAGAAAAGGGGGATAATTGTAAGTACAATAATTGAAGCGTAAAATAGTTTGGTTTTAAAAAGAAAGAAAAGAAAGAAAATTGTATATTGATTATAATTGTGTAATGATCATGATTGGAGCGGGTTTTTGAATTATTTGAAAACTAATGAATTTCCCGCTTTTTAGGGACTGGGGTTGTTTAAGTATTGATTGTCTTCTGTGCGTGTCTATGGGTTTCTGGATAGTCCCTATCTGGATAGTCAGTTGTGTTGGTGAGTTGAGAATGTAGGAGAGATGATTGATTAAAATACTTTTTTAATCGATAGGAAGGAGGGGAGAAAGAATGAGAAGCAGAGATAGATAGAGGGACAGTAGAAAAAGAAGAGAGAGGAAGGCGAAAGAAGAGAGAGGAAGGCGAAAGAAGAGAGAGGAAGGCGAAAGAAGACGAAAGAAACGAAGAAGAAGGTGAAAGAAGAAGGAGGCAAAAAAGGAAAGAAGAATAAGGCGAATAAAAGAGAAGAAGGCGAAATAAGAAGAGGAAGAAGAAGGGAAGAAAGAAGGCGAAAGAGAGGAAGAAGAAGGCGAAAAGAAGAGAGGAGAAGAAGGCGGAAGAAGAAGAGGAAGAAGAAGGCGGAAAAGAAGGCGAAGAAGAAGAGGAAGAGGCGAGAAGGCGAAAGAAGAAGAGGAAGAGGGCGAAGAAGGCGAAAGAAGAAGAGGAAGAGGCGAAGAAGGCGAAGAAGAAGAGGAGAAGAAGCGAAAGAAGGAAGAAGAAGAAGGCGAAAGAAGAAGAAGAAAGAAGGCGAAAAAGAGAAGAAGAAGAAGAAGAAGAGAAGAGAAGAGAAAGAAGAGGAAGAGAAGAAGCGAAAGAAGAGGAAAGAAGAAGAAGAAGAAGGCGAAGAAGAAGAAGGTGGCGAAAGAAAGAGGAAGAAGAAGGCGGAAGAAGGAGGCGAAAGAAGGAGGCAAGAAGAGAAGAAGAGGCGAAAAAAGAAGAAAAGAAGAAGAAGAAGAAGAAGAAAGAAGAAGAAGAAGGCGAAATATGAGAACGAGAGAGAGGAGAAAGAGAAAAAACGTACACCAAGATGTTGGAGGGTCAAATGGTGAACGAACCAACCCTGGGGGAGGGAGATGAAAAACTATGGAAAATCGCCCAAAGTAATAGAAAGGAAAAAGATATTGCAGAAATTCGAAACACACACAACGAATGGGATATAAAGAATTGGAAAAATACGAATAATATTGTTTTAACTCTTTGCCTACTTTAAGCCGCTCACAGCGACTCTCCCACAAAAGTACAAAAAATGATGGTTAATTCATTATAATTGAACAGAAAGACTCAGATTACAAACATAATAGGACTTTATTTGAAGAGAATTAGTTTTAAAATGAACTTTGAAATATCCGATTATACAGGAGGGGGGGGGAAATACCAAGAAATCTTGGTACAGTCGAGAGGGAAATTTGGTAGGCAAAGCGTTAACGGCAAAAAATAAGAATAACACAAAGAAAAATTGATGAAAAGAGGGTTTTTTTGTTTTGTTTATGTGTTTTTTATCTTAAAATTTGCTGACTTTTCTTGGGAATGTAAAAAAAAAAAAGTCTAAATTTAAATTGAAAAAATTAAATGGCCATAGAAAAAAGTCAAGAAAATTTCGACAAAATACAAAATAAATATGTGAAACTCACAAAAATATAAATAAGTAAAAAATAAAAAAAATTAAAAAATTTAAAAATGGGTGTGGACCTCTACAGAAAATTGTGAAACAGAAAACGGGGATTTTGGGTGAAGAGGCACAATTCCACTTTTTACTATGTTACAGATATCTTGAAAAAATGTTCTAGTCACTGGCATGCCACAATGAATAAATATTTAAAACAAAGTACTCGTTTAAAATTACCTTAACAAACAAAACATATTGGTAACCCACGCCCTAACGCGAGAGGGTGAGAGAAAATGAAGGACAGTGATAAAAAAATAGGAATATATGAGTGAGACACCGAGACATCTAATGTCATATATATATATATATATATATATATATATATATATATATATATATATATATATATATATATTTATATATTTATATTAAAATTAAAAAAAATTAAAGTGAAACATTTTATAACTTAGCTGATATTGAAAAATTTCGAATTAGTCATCAGATATATATACTGTGTTGTAAGAGCGGAGACAAAAGTCCGGGGCGGCCTAATCGGATCTATCCCCTTTTCAATAGCGCTAGACAAAGGAGATTGTTTTAGCATCTGAGGTCGCTACCATCAGCTCCTTACTTTACCGCACAGATCCCTGTGCTACTCATACGCTGAGTTGGCGAGGACCGGTATCGAACTTTGTGGTTTCGAGCCGAACGCTCTACCGACTGAGCTAACCCGGCCCATATATATATATATATATATATATATATAAATAGAGAGAGAGAGAGAGAGAGAGAGAGAGAGAGAGAGAGAGAGAGAGAGAGAGAGAGAGAGAGAGGAGAACTATAAAAGAAAACATTATACAGTGAAAATTTTAGCTCAACATTCATTATATATATATAATATATATATATATATATATATATATATATATATATATATATATACATATATATATATACATACACATACATACATACACGACTTATCGATGTACTCTAGTATGTATGTGTAGAGAAAAGATAAACAGCTCGAGATAGATATACGCGTACACACACCTTATTCTGTCTGCTTTATATATATATATATATATATATATATATATATATATATATATATATATATATATACTATATTACATAAACACCCCTTCTTCCACAATTGACGATTATATATATATATATATATATATATATATATATATATACATACATACATATATATATACATACATATATATATGTATAAGCGCACGAACAAATAGGACAGAATGTCCTTTGTTCAAACTAACGAGACATGACAAATCCGATTCGTCATTTGCCTCCCCCTGCCCCCGACATCAACCTTGCGCGGCTAATCCAGACCCCACCCCAACGACAATCCCCTAGGACGAGAACACACAGCCTATTCAAATTTGAAATCTACACCCTCCGAAATCTCAGATCGGATGGACAGAAGAGGGCAACCGCTCAATGGGCAGACCAGCGACCCTAACCAGCAAAAAATAGCTGGCCCTCCCTAAAAAGATAAATAAAAACAGAAAATAAAATGAAAACAAAGATATGAACCTAAAAAAAAAACAAAAAAAAAAAAAAGAAACAAAAAAACTACCCGGCCATGTGACAGTTGTTTTTTGGGGAGATTTTTTTCGTATAGGGTAGAAAGTGATTCCGAAGAACATACTGGGTGTTAGTTATTCAAATTCTCAGACCACATTAGCTTTAGACACCTCTTTTTGATCTCGGTTAAGAAAGGAGATGTTTTTCATTTACACCGTCAATATCCGGCTGTTTGTTAGGGGTTAGAGTTAGGGGTTAGAGATAGGGGTTTTTATAACCCCTTTTATGATTTTGAAAAAATCTATAAATTTTATAACCCCGTTTATAATTTTTTTAAAAATCTAAAAATCGTCTGTTAAAACAACCGGATATTGACGGTGTAAATGAAAAACATGTCCTTTCTTAATTGAGATCAAAAAGGGGTGCCTTAAGGTCATATGGTCCGAATTCTGAATCTGCAATATTTGGTTTGGTTTGTTTTGTTTTATGGCATATCAACCTCAGTGGGTCATTTAATGCCGTTAAAGTTTTGAAATAAATTCTGTCTTGATGAATACTCAATTTCTTTTTTAAAAAACACATTTTTCTATTTAACCCATAGATGGGACCCTAACAGGTACTACCACTCCGGGTCAGAGTGCACCAGGGAGCAATGGTGATGTAGGGTGCTCCACATTCCCCAAACCTCCAAAACTGGAACCTCACCATCAGATAGAGTTTAACGTCATTCCCAGGACATATAGACCTTCAGTCACAGCTTTATAGTACTCATATGATAAAAAGGCTTGGGGCTTGCCGTTGGGGCAATCATATAGGTGCTAGAGCTTGACGTGACCAGCTGATTGATCGGAGGGTCCTCTCCGACCGCCCGTCTAGCCCAAGAAAGGTTCAAAGTCGAGTATTGCAATGCAATACTTGGATGGCTTGCGTCGTATCAGTGTTAATAAGATAGACGATCAGGTCATTGGTAGAGAATTTGATTCTTACTGGGTGCCCCAGCTTTTGAGCCTTGTGTTAGACAAAATATTAAGTTTAGTGAGTGATAACAATATGTGAAGACGGTTAGCAAATATATAAGTGTGTATAAATATATACACACACATTATATGTAGGGTTAGCTTGGTCGGTAGAGCGTTCGGCTAGAAACCACAAGGTTCCTCGTTCGATACCGGCCCTCGTCAACTCAGCGTATGAGTAGCACAGGGATCTGTGCGGTAAAGTAAGGAGCTGGTGGTAGGTGTGGTGCTCCACCTCAGATACAAAAACAATCTCCCTGGACTAGCGCTAGTGAAAAGAGGATAGACTCCCTCGCTGATTGGCTGATACCGACTTTAGGCCATCTCGACGACTTTACTTATATATATATGTGAAAATAAAATGGAAATTAATCCGACAGTATGAATAAGATATAATGAAAAAACAAACGATGTTTACAACTGAAATAGGCTCATCAGAAGAGAGTGTGCAAACCGTTTCGGGGCCAATTCTCTTGACGGTTTTTAAAAAGCAACACTCGGCCCATCCTCAACTAATATGAGGACCCTATTGCGTTATAATGTATCAACCGCACCTGGGTCGGTCATCAACAAAAAACAAGACGGGAAAAAGACCGTTAGTAAAAACAGAACGCTGCTATATATATATATATGTTTTGGTGGTTGGTTTTGAAGGCAGGTCCCAGATGTACTGGGTGTGTGGGGATAATTTTCACTCAGCTATTGGTGTGATTTTTTTTTTTATCACCTGTAGTGTGAATTTGGTATATGTGTGTGTGTGTGTGTGTTATGCGTGTGTTTGCCGTGCTATCGGTGTGTGTGTGTGTGTTCGCTTGGGGTTTAATTTCCATTTTTCTCACTTTATATTATATATATATATATATATATATATAAATATATGAAGTGAACAAACAATGTGTTTGAAAATGGCGAAGGCCGACAATTTTTGGAAGACTATGTGTTTAATTAAAGTCATACCTAATTTGTTAATTAATTAATTATAATTAAATGAATTAGGCGTGCATATCGGTTTAAATGTAAAGCGTAAACAAATCGAGAAAAAGTCGATCTCTGCTGAAAATATACATACAGAGATCGACTTTTCTCGATTTGTTTACGCTTTACATTTAAAACCAATATGCACGCCTAATTCATTTAATTATAATTAATTAATTAATTAACAAATTAGGTATGACTTTAATTAAGCACATAATCTCACCATATATTATAATATTATATATATATATATATATATATATATATATATATATATAGATAGATAGATAGAGATAGATAGATCTAGAGAGAGAGAGAAATGGAAATGAATCCGAAATATATGTTTATATATATATATATATATATATATATATATATATATATATATATATATATATAATATATATATTTTTGTTGGGATGAAATTTATTGCTATAATTTAGTCAACACGTGTTTTGGTCAAATTTTGTTTTACATCTATTTTAAATAGAACATTCCGTGGATGTGAACAAATTTTGATCGAAACACGTGTTGACTAAAAAACAGCAATAACTTTCATCCTATGCAAAGTATATATATATTTTTTCTTACAATCATGAACAGACCAATTTTTGAATGGCAGTCTCTGGAGCTGTGACTGCAAACAAACAGTGATGCTTGCTGGAGTTGCTGTTGTCTCTCCTTCCTTATGGCTCTCTTTTCTGCGGCGGTTTCTTTCCTCTCTTTTTCACTCCTTTTCGTTTTTTTTTGTCTGACGAGGAGTCGCCAGGTCACATATATATATATATATATATATATATATATATATATTTGGCCCTATTTTGTCATACCATAACCTGTATTTTGGTTACAGTTGACCCCATATGAATTCAAGGGTAAATATAAAATATCACCACTGAAATACTTGTAAAATCTAACCTTTGAAAAGTTATTTGATCGTGATATAGGGGCTTTGTTTGGAATTGTATCCTAACAGACAGACCGAGACGCCAGAAATATATAAGATTTTATGCTCATATATATATATATATATATATATTATATAATATTGACGGAAAATATTATTACAAAGTCAAGAACGACAATAGCGACAGAAGTGGACACTATTTGGCTCGATTGGCGACAAAGGTGGACACTACAGGGTCCGACTGGCGACAGAGGAGGATACCACGCAGCAATGCCCTCAGTGGTGGCAGACAAGTTGGCGTTGAAGAACACCCACGGATCAGCAGCTCCGAAGAATTTTACCACCCAAAGGGGGGAGGGTTAATGCAAAGAATTCTACAAGAGAGCGCAAATCATGTAGTGTAATGGTTAACGAGTGGTTTATTTTTATTTTTATCTTATATTAAGTGAAAAAGACAAAAATAAGGAAAATGGGGAAATTCACAGAAGTGAGACCGGGTGTATTGGTTGTTGTTTTTTTAATGACATGTTAACCCTTGTTGGGTTATTTTATGCCAAAGACGTTTTGTTTTTTTATATTTATTCTTGATGGTATTCAATTTTTTTTCAAACTCATTTTTAAAAAAATACATATTTTTAACACAGTTTCTTTTTAACCCATAGATGGGACCCCCAACAAGTGCTACTACTCTGCGTCAGAATGGACCTGGGAGTAATGAGGATGAATGGGTACTCCACACTACCAAGAGCTCCAGAAATTCAACTACATCATGTGTCATTCAATCTTACATACTTTAGAAAAAAAGTGCCCATGGTGTAACGGTTATCAAGACCGGACTGACGAGACAAAGAATATGTCGAAATAAATTTTTATATATATTTGTATTATGTAAATCTTTATTTCTTCGTGATATATAAGTTATATTGCTACTCATGCGCTGAGTTTCCGAGGGCTGGTGTCGAACTTGGAACCTTGTAGTTCCGAGCCAGATACTCCACCGACTGAGCGAAACCGGCTCTAAGGATCTAGCACTGGTCAAAGCCGTGTTACTCATGTGCTGAGTTGGCGATGGTCGGTATCGAACCTGGAACATTGTAGGGACCTTGACACTAATAGGCACCCCAACCCAAATCCGTTTTGAAAGGAACTGAATGTTGCTTTTCACCAGTTGTTAATAAACAAAACAGCCGGCCGATAAAAACCAGTAACATTTTTATACTAATATAGTTTTTGATTTTAATTTTTTTAAATTATTATTTCATGTTCCTCTTGTCAGCATATGTGAAAAAATTAATTTTGCACTAAAGGTAACTAATATTGCTATTTAAAAAAAACCAAAAAACAACTTAAAACGAAAGATATGTTTATTTATTTTCCATGTGCCTCTACGGATAGTTGATATTAAAAAGTATTTATTTTAAAAAAAGATTTTGCTAGGGTTAGGGGTTAGGGGTTAGGGTTAGCAGTTATTATTATAACCTTATAATATACTTTTTATGGCTTTAACTATTCCAGTGTTAAACGTGTCTATAACGTTAAAAGTTTTATAATTAAAAAAGAATTGATATTGAATTAATAAAAACAACATAAAATAAGTAAAAAAAAAGTGCATTTAATATAAAAACATGTCTTTCGTTTATAGTTTTATAATTTTTTTAAAAGTGCGTCTAAAAATCGTCTGTTAACAAACAACCGGATTTTAACGGTGAAGAGCAAAACATGTTCTGGGGTGCCTAATGGTGTCTTGGTCCCAATTGTAGTTCCAATGCGGATGTTCTATCGACTGAGCAAAAGCGGTCACTAAGGATCTGGGAAACTAGCTTTTTAGACAGCTGCTTTAGTTCGGGAGAAGCTTAGAAAAACTGACACAGAATAAATGTTTCCCGGTAATTTTTTTTGTCTCTGTCTCTCCCTCGGCAAGGGAGAAATAGGACACAAACACCACAGGAGGAAAAAAAAAAAGGAAGAAAGAATTAAAAATAAAATTAAAAAAAGAACCAAGACTATCAAGAGCTGGAAAATCACACACCCGGCGACGGAGAGACGGTCTACCCGGTCTATCTACCCCTTACACTAAAAGAGCGAGAAGAGAGCACACTCGTGTATGCAATGGGTTGTCCTGACGTATCATCGACAACCCAGTCTATTCAGCCGACCCTTCGTACACGATGTGGTGTCAGGCCCTGTCACACAAAACTCGTTGCAGAGGGTCCTGGTGGGGTCGAGGTCAAAAAAAGCTAAATCGATCACTTTGCGAACGCGTGTCTAGACGGACTGAGAGAGAGAGAGAGACGAGAGACGAGAGAGACAGCGCAGAGAGAGACAGAGGCAGAGACATAGAGACAGAGAGAGCGAAGAGACAACTTGGCTTCGAAGTGTACTCGTTGGACGATTTTTTGTCCCGAGGTTTTGTGCATCGGGTTTTGTTAGTTGGGAGGGTGACATGATTTTGTGGGGGGCTAAGATCATCGGGTGGGGGAGGGGGACAGTCTTAACGGCTTTGCAGTTTTACCTTGAGGTGCGTCTTAAAGGCCAGGCTCGTGGCTAAATTTGGTCTGTGCGTTCGAGTTCATCTCCACACCATGTGATTATATTTTCTCATTCGCCCTCTCTCTCTCATTATATATATATATATTATATATATATATATATATATAGGAAGAATATGTGCTTAATTGAAGTCATACCTAATTTGAAAATTAATTAGTTATAATTAAATGAATTAGGCGTGCATATTGGTTTAAATGTAAGGCGTAAACAAATCGAGAAAAAGACAATCTCTGTATGTACATTTCAGCATATTAGGCCTCATCAGCAGAGTTATAGACAGGTGCTGATGAGGCCTAATAGGCTGAAATGTACATGCAGAGACTGACTTTTTCTCGATTTGTTTATGCCTTACATTTAAACAGATATGCACGCCTAATTCCTTTAATTATAACTAATTAATTTTCAAATTAGGTATGACTTCAATTAAGCACATATTCTCCTAAAAATTGTCGGCTATCGCCATCTCAAACAGATTATTTGTCCACTTCATATATATATATATATATATATTATATATATTATATATATATATATATATACCAATATGTAGAGATAATGGCTAAACTTGCAAATTGGTCGGAAAATTTAAACGGAAATTAAACGGTGGTCCCCCATGACAGTTTATCTACAGTCTATGAATGAACTTTATGCGAATTGGCTTACGGTTGAGTTGGGTCGGTATCGAACCAGGAACCTTGTGGGTCCCAGCCTAACACTAACGACTGAGGTAGTGAGCCAATATATACAGTTTCATTAGGAATATGTTAAATATCTGTGATAGAGCGATAATAATAATAATAAGAAGAAGAAGAAGAAGAAGAAGAAGAAGGATAATAATATAATAAGAATAATAAGAATAATAATAATAATAAGAAGAAGAAGAAGAATGAATATATATATATATATATATATATATATTATATATATAATATAAATGCCCATTAAGTGGCAATTGTTTGGCTAATAAATCATATATAAAGCCACAATCAAGGACAATGTAAATAACAACGAGGAAAAAACTTACATTGGTGCCACTGAAAACAATTGGAAAAGTAGGTGGTATAACCATAATTTAAGCTTTAACAACAAAAAATATTAAAACAGAACCACCTTATCCAAATATATATGGCAAATCAAGGAAAAACGGACAGAACACCTATAATAAAATGGGAAATAATTTTTTAAAAGCCCAGGTATATATATATATATATATATATATATATATATATATATATATATATATATATATATATATATTTGTACGGAAATAAATCTGCTACCATATTGGTTTCATGCTATTTAAACTTGATTGTTTAAGTAGACCAATCTTCGGGAAGCGAAAGATTTTGGAAATGAGAAAGATATGGTCAAATCAATCACGCGTTTGTTGAACTGTGAGCACGTGACCATATCTTTTGCATTTTGAAAACCTTTCGCTGCTCGAAGATTGCTCCACTTAAACAATCAACTTATGGAACTACTTTCCGGAACATAGAGTAAATTATCACTACTGTTATTTAGTCTTGCAACGAGGTTACTCCTCTCAGTACTGAACTGACTCATCGCTGCTTAACTTCGGTGCTTTCACTGTGACGTCCGCCCTGTCGGCTGGGGCGTTAGAATGCACCGACTGCACCTCTGCAGAGGGGTAAGACTCCCCCAATGGAGCCTCCTGTAGGCCGTGGGTGGCAATCCATGATGTTTAAGGATAGAGCCCAGGTGGATGAGCAGTTCATGACTTGCAATACTCCACTTTGGCCCTATCTTGGGCTAGACGGGCGGTCGGAGAAGCCCCTCCGATCAATCGGCTGGTCACGTCAAGCCCTAGCACCTATATGATTTTCCCAACTCTATTGCCCTTATAGCAAGCCCCAACCCCTTTTTATCATATGGGTGCTAGAAGGCGGTGGCTGCGGGTCTACATGTCCTGGGAATGACGTTAAACTATCTGATGGTGAGGTTCCAGTTTTGGAGGTTTGGAGAATGTAGAGCACCCCTTCATCACCATTGCTCCCTGATCCACTATGACCCGGAGTGGTAGTACCTGTTAGGGTCCCATCTATGGGTTAAATAGAAAAATGTATTTATTAAAAAAATTGTATTATCCATTAAGAATTGATTTATTTCAAAACTTTATCGGCATTAAATAACCCACTGAGGTTGATATGCCGTAAAACAAAACAAACCAAACCTTCACTGTGACGTGTACGTAAGTCAAGTCCATTATAATTGTTAACTATTGTTATCTTATAATACTCTTTTGGTGAGGGCAGGGATGATGCCCTTAAGAAGGGGGACTATTATTCGCCCTTAAGAATAAGGTACTCGCTTGCTGGCTTTTGCCTTTAGGCCTCCAACTGTATTTAATTAAATAGATTATTTTCTTTAACACAGTCCAGACAATAGATAAATAAATAAATAAAAATTCCCCTCCCCATTAACTCTTGTAGGAAGTGTGTAATCTATTTACAATCTTATCTCTACAATTTTTTGACAGTCACATTTCGCTTTCTATTAAAAAAGATCTTTATGCACAAACATCCAATTCGTACGTTGGCCATACAACTACCACCCTATCCCATATATATTAACTTGTCATTCGTCTTGTAAAAAGAAAACGCAATTCGGGCTTGTATTGATGAGCGTTTGACACTGGTGTTTCTTTTGGATAAATGGATAAGTTCAAAGTTAAAATAAGTGGATCAAGGGTCGTTCGAATATATATATATATATATATATATATATACACAAGTAAATATATGCACCCTCCGGGTGCAAGTATTTAAGGTTTAATGTAATGAAATATTATATTAAATTAGAAAGGCTAATGAAACTGAATAAGAATGCAAATAAAAAGATTTGAAACAGAAAGGGGTATAATCGAAAAATAAAATTTACTCTTCCATCACTCTCATCTTTCATTGCTAAATTTTCCTAATTTAACTATTTAGTTAAAACAGGAATTAAAGAATAAAATGAGTTATTTTTTCTTGTTAATGGATATCATTTAAGATTCATTGAAGAGATTTTTGCTCATATTCATTAAAATAAAACCAAACAATTATAAATCAAAAATACTAAGCACATATTTATTAAAATCACATTTTTAATATCAATATGCAAATCAGCCTTCCCGTTCACACTGTAAACCGCTATTTTGTTGTATATATAAATACAATTGCATGTTATTAGTATGTAGATATGGTTAACAGTATTAATAATGTAAAACAATTTTATTAATAATTGAAGTTTAAATAAAAATAAAATCATGGAGAATGTGATGTAAATAACTAAGGGAATTGTGACTTGAGTAGTGATGTAGTTTCGGTTACAGACAGATAAACACACAATCTCCATTATAATAAGATATATATATATATATATATATATATATATATATATAACGGTTAAGTTTTATCTTATTGAATATGAGCAAAAATCTTGGGGATAAATCTTAAAAGAAATCCATTAACAAGAAGAAATAACTGTAATATTATTCTTTACTTCCTATTTTAACTAAATAGTTGAATTAGAAAAATTTACCAATGAAAGACGGGAGTAATGGAAAATGATGGAAGAGTTAGTTTCAAAGTTGTTCTATTTTTCAATCATACCCCCTCTGTTCCAAATTTCTTTATCTGCATTTTTATTTGCTAGTATATATAAAATGCTTAATTTACCAGTGATACGTTATTCTTTATTCAGGAAGGGTTTAATTAACTTTCAAGTAATAACCCAAGCAAGCTCTTAAACTTGAAGTGGTTCTGCGTTTTTATGGGGGGTAGGGGGGTGCGAGAGACACTCTACATAAAACGTTTAAAGTGATAGCCTCACGGCAGGGAAGGCGATGGTTACATGGGTCTTATTATTGTAAAAATAGAAGGAAAAGTCCTCTCGGCCAGGAGATGTGTTTTTTTTCGTTTTTTGTTGTTTTTTTTTGACGAAGGGGGTACATTGGAGTGATTTGATTGTGAGTTGGACGTAAAAAGGCCAGTAGACAGGAGAGCTTTGGGAGGTTGTTTGTTGTTTATTAGCTGGTTGGGTGTATCCAGCCGGCGATCCTTTTGGGGTTCTAACAATGAACAGCGTCAAACAGAGAAATAATGGCGGTGTTCGTCAGTGGCTGTGAAAACATTGTCAATGGCGATATTGGCGACTATGTCAATTGATGGCTAAAGGGTTGACGAAGAAGGGGGATGGGGGAGAGTGACGTGGGAAAGAAAGAAAGAAAGAAAGAAAAGGGGAGTATTAATTAGTAGAGAGAAAAAAAATCAAGGCGACGAAAAGAAAGAAAGAAAGAAAGAAAGAAGGAAGAATTTTTTTAAGAAAAGAAATTAAAGCGAAAAAGAAGAAAGAAAGAAAGAAAGAAGCAACAAGAAGGATGCTTTTTTTTTAAAAAAAAGAATTGAAGAATGAAAAAAAAGAAGGAAAAATGCAACATGAGTTGGAGGTGAGACGGAAATATTGGTAAGAAGGAAAAAGAAAAAGAGGAGGCGAGAGAGAGAGAGAGAGAGAGAGAGAGAGAGAGAGAGAGAGAGAGAGAGAGAGAGAGAGAGAGAGAGAGATAGAGACGGGGTATTGATTAAAAATCAAGACGACGAAAGAGAGAAGGAAGAGAAAGAGAAAGAGTGAAATGGGGAGAGGGAGAGGGAGAGAGAGGGGGTACAAGAGAAAGAGAAAAAGAGAAATAGAGAGAGAGAAAAAGAGAAATAGAGAGAGAGTAAGAGAGAGAGAGTAAAAGAGAGAACGAGAATAAGAGAGAGAGAACGAAAATAAGAGAGAGAGAGAGAGGGAGAGAGAGAATGAGAAAGAACGAGAATAAGAGAGAGAGAGAGAATGAGAAAGAACGAGAATAAGAGAGAGAGAGAGAATGAGAGAGAACGGAGAATAGAGAGAACGAGAATAAGAGAGAGAGAGAGAGAGAGAAACGAGAATAAGAGAGAGAGAGAATGAGCGAGAGAACGAGAATAAGAGAGAGAGAGAGAATGAGAGAGAACGAGAATAAGAGAGAGAGAGAGAATAGAGAGAACGAGAATAAGAGAGAGAGAGAGAATGAGAGAGAGGAGAGAGACGAGAATAAGAGAGAGAGAGAGAGAGAGAACGAGATGAAGAGAGAGAGAGAGAGAGAGAGAATGAGAGAGAACGAGAATAAGAGAGAGAGAGAATGAGAGAGAAATAAGAGAGAGAGAGAATGAGAGGAGAACGAGAATAAGAGAGAGAGAGAATGAGAGAGAACGAGAATAAGAGAGAGAGAGAGAACGAGAGAGAACGAGAATAAGAGAGAGAGAGAGAGAGAGAACGAGAGAAGAGAGACGAGAGAGAATAAGAGAGAGAGAATGAGAGAGAACGAGAATAAGAGAGAGAGAGAGAGAGAGAACGAGAATAAAGAGAGAGAGAATGAGAGAGAACGAGAATAAGAGAGAGAGAGAATGAGAGAGAACGAGAATAAGAGAGAGAGAATGAGAGAGAACGAGAATAAGAGAGAGAGAATGAGAGAGAACGAGAACGAGAATAAGAGAGAGAGAATGAGAGAGAGAGAGAAAGAATAAGAGAGAGAGAGAGAGAGAGAGAGAGAGAGAATGAGAGAACGAGAATAAAAGAGAGAGAGAGAGAGAATGAGAGAGAGGAAAAGATAAAAGAAAGATATATATATATATATATATATATATATATAAGAAAGAAAGAAAGAGATATATATATAAAAGAAAGAAAGAGAGAGAGAGGCAGAGAAAAGATCAAAGGGAGAGAGAGAGAGAGAGAGAGAGAGAGAGAGAGAGAGAGAGAGAGAGAGAGAGAGAAAAGAAGCAGAGGAGTGCAAGGTTAGAGAAATACAAAGGAGTCTAGAAAAAATAAATAAATAGTTAAAAAAAAAAAAAAAGGGTCTATAATTTTCTTGTCAAAAACAAAAACATAAAAAACAGCAAAAGGTGTACTAGTTTTTGGGGTTTTTTTTCTTCTTTTGGTTTCTTTTTTTTTTCATGGCGTATCTACTCCAAAATGTTTCTGAAGAGGACAAGAAAATTAGAAAGAAATTCAACATCGGCCATTTTTCCTTTTCTGCCGGATTTGCGTCAATGGATATTGAGATAAAGTTAATTTTTGATTAATCGTTAGACTTGCCCCCTTTTTTTAAGCCAGGGAAACGGGGGTGGGGGTGCGAGAATCAGGGAAGTAGTGAAGCCTTTCATTAACAATAAGATATCTCGACTTGAGACGCCCACCACGGCTCAGTGGTACAGCGGAGATGAAGGGTTAAACCTGTGAAAGGAATTTATTTTAAACAATGAAAATTGAAAGATTCCGTGCCGCGTTGAAATGAACACTCGTTTCGACCTGTAGTGGTCAGTTGGTACCACGTTCTACCATTTTACCCCCCTCCTTTTTTCTTTATTGAAAGTGAGAAAAAAAAAGAAAAAGGGAGAGAGAGAGAGAGAGAGAGAGAGAGAGAGAGAGAGAGAGAGAGAGAGAGAGAGAGAGAGAGAGAGAGAGAGATCTAAGTAGAGCAAATAATAAAGTTAAACTTAATGAGTCAGATATACCTACTAATAGTTTCGCTTAGTAGCTCATCAGGGCAAGAATCTGACTCTTGCCCTGATGATCTAAGCGAAACTATTAGTAGGTATATCTGACTCATTAAGTTTAACTTTATTATTATGGCAAGACAGTTAGAAATGATCGAACAAAAACTCATCCAACAAGAATCGTCAGTAGAGTTTAACAAAACAAATTTAAAAGAAAAAAAAAATGGTACCAATATATATATATATATATATATAATATATATATATTATGTGTGTGTGTGTGTGTGTGTGTGTGTGTGTGTGTGTGTATGGGAGAATATGTGCTTAATTGAAGTCGTACCCAGTTTTTGAAAATTAATTAATTAATAATTAACGAATTAGATGGGAATACCTATTCAAATGTAAGGCTAAACAAATCGAGAAAAATCAATCTCTGTATGTACATTTCAGCCTATAAGGCATCATCAGCAGAGCTATAGACAGGAAGACCGCTTTGTGTGTGATTCGAACCCTGACTGTCAAGCTGACAGGCAGGAACTCTAACCGTTACACCAGCAGGCCCTTCCCAGATTTTTCGTTTTGTTTAGAAGTAGGTTATATTCCACTTTATGGTGACTTTTACTACACGACAGTATGAGACATTTTCTTTATTTTCATCTGTAGTTTGAAATTCTTGTGGTTGGAGATAGCAGAGACTTTGTTAGAAAGCAGTTATCATTTAACCCCTTCCCCTTCGTAAACGACACTCCCGATTTCAAAGGAGGACACCTCCCACCCCACCTCACCCCTCCACCGTGATTCTTACTCCAAATTCTTTTGCCGTTTCTAATCACAGAAGAAGAAAAAAACACTATATGGGTTAATGACACACGGCACAACGATGACACACTAAGATTTTGTTTATTTACTTTTTATCTATTGTTATACAAATGCGGACGCAAAGGTGACGTAAGGGTTATCGGCCAGGAAAATGGAAACGGGGAGACGGGTTCAAATTTCGACCGAGACTGCGTTCAACCTCGCACTAATGCCCATAGCAAATAAATTTCCCCCTTCATAATCAGGTCGTGCTGGCAGAACGGGTTCCCATGACTCTCTCACCAACCGTCCCTAATGCAGTTATATGATATCGTGTATTCCTATGTAATACAAATAATTTGCACTCAGTTTTATGGTTTCAAGTATTCCTATCTAATACAAATAATTATATGTCTGTCCCCTTTTCACTTGCGCGAAACCAAGGAGATTGTTTTAGCGTCTGAGGTGGAGCACCACACCTACCATCAGCTCCCCACTTTACCAGCGAGATCCCCGTGCTGCTTATACGGTGAGTTGGTGGGGGGCGGTATCGAACCAGGAACCTTGTGGTTCCTCGTCGGGCGCTTTACCAACTCAGCTAAACCGGTTGGTACTTGACCAGAAGTACTGGGGAAACGAGTGAGAATCCAACACACTGACAATGTTACTCTTGCTCGTTTACTATTACCTAGTGGTTCCTAGTCGGGCGCTCTACCAACTCAGCTAAACCGGCTGCTACTTGACCAGAAGTACTAGGGAAACTAGCGAGAATCCAACACACTGACAATATTACCCAACGCATAAAGCGACAACTTATCTCTCGGGGAAAAAAAATGAAACCAGATAGTCGGCGAGCTTGATAGCAAAGATGGGGACCGACGCGATTCTCGCGATGAACGAGAGTCCTATATTTTATTTATTTATTTATTTAAATAAAATGCGACTCGCTTCAAATGACAGCCGTGTGTCTTAAAAATGCCGGCCTACACAGGTGACAAAGGTCACGGCAATGTATTGTCTGTCATAATTAAACAGTCCCAGACTCATAAAAACACTGGTGACCTCTGTTTGCGGGGTTATCTTGTTTTGGCAAAATAACACAGGTGTTTCCTAAATACAGGTGTGTTGTATATAACAAATACGCGCAAAAACAACCTTTAAAAGAAGAAGATCACAGACTGATTATAAACAATTAAACATTACTTTACACACCTGTATTTACGAAATATATCTCAAGAAACAATGCTTGATGAATAGAAAAACATTAGATTAGAATAGGGACTGGCAAAATGAGCCTAAAATGCGTTTTTGACAAAATGACTAGATTAAAGTTTTGAAATAAAATAACTGATGCATTATAAAATTCATTAATTGATAAATCAATACTGAAAATTTCATTAAAATCGGATAATTACCTGATTTTTGGTAAATTTTTTTCCAATCGCGAATGTTATATTAAAATTGTAAACAAGCGGTTAAAACCCTTGAAAAAGAGACAGAATGGCGGATCGCATCGAAATTGACCAAAACAAATGGTTTTAAATCGTTTAAAAATAAACTGCATATGTAATGATATTTTTCTTTTTTTAATGATGGTTACTACTTATCGATTTAGACAAAGTTTGACCTTAAATAATAGATTTAATTAATTTTAATTCGCTTTTAAAACTCGTAGAAGCTGATTTTTTTGCCAGTCCCTAGATTAAAACGTCTAAATTATATATACCGGCAGAATAAATAAAAAAACACCCTCCGGGCGATGTAAAAATATTTTTTTGAAAGATATTGCCTGTGTGGGATGGGTGTTAAAAATTCAAACGCCAGAGAGTTTATACCATAAGTAAGTAAAATCATCAAATTTATCAAAGAAGTAAAAAATAAAACAATTTGAAATGGAAACTTTGTTCTGATAACGTTAAATATGTATTAAAATAAAACAAACTATATATAAATATATAATACCGAGCATGTATTTTTTAAAATTTGTTTTCAAAAACAATACGGACCGTCTAAGGTTGCGTGCTCAAATTTTGAGTGTATTTATTCTATGTTATGACGATTTTGGGTAAAGTGACGTAAGCAGTGACGTAGTTTTTGTTACAGAAAATGCAAGAATGTGCCCTGTCCCGGGAGTAAATATGTAGAGTGTTGCAAGTTATGGACTGTTCAGTTGACAGAATCTTGTCCTTAAGCATCACGGTTCGCCACCTATAGCTAACAAGTGGCCCCATTGGAGATATTTTACTCCTCTGCAGAGGTGCAGTCGGTATATTCTGCTGCCCTAGCCGAAATGGTGATAAAACTACGAATCGATCACATCATTATTATTAATTTTTTGGGGTATTATAATTTCGAATGTAAATATCGAGATTTGGATATTATCTTAAACTAGACCTTAAAACCTTTTAGAGTACTCGTAGATTTTGGGAAATTGAAAGAAATGAAATAATATCTAACGGTAATGCAAGATTTAAGTTTTTTAAGGGTGATAATTTGTCCCCTAAAATAGAAGCAAGATTTGACCATTTTTTAAAAATATACACCCCTCACTAAACTTTTACACCCCCTTAAAAGCGATAAACATTGAAAGCATTTTTTGTTGTTTTGTTTTTCTAAAATTATGAAAAAATACACCCCTGTATATAATCAGTAGTCAAATAGCAAAAATATACTATATATATACATCAAAACAATAAAAACACAGAACAGTCAATGTATGTATTTTCCTTAACCCACAACTACAACATGTGACACGGGGTCAATGTGTAGTTGGGGGGGGGGGGCATCCGTATACCCACTCGATACGAAACGTATGAATCAAAGTAACATTCAATATAAATAAAATTACAGCTTCCCTTGGTATATTACCGCAGACACCAGGGAGTGTCCCTGATCCTACCCCTTTTAGTGCAATGGGGAGGTCCTGTCTTTAGATAGAATACCCAGTCACCACGTTTCATATAACACACACACACACACACACACACATATATATATATGTTAAAAGAATGGATAAAGGAAAGAAAGTATAGGATGGATAATATAGGATATTTCAATCAATTTTACTTACACGTGTTTCGGTCAGGAGTTTATCCATGGGTACATTATTCAAACTATTATTATTTTTAAATAACCAAATAAAATGAAATTATCTAAAAATAATAATAGTTTCAATAATGTACACATGGATAAACTCCTGACCGAAACACGTGTAAGTAATATTGATTAAAATATCCTATATTATCCATTCTATACTTTCTTTCCTTTATCCATTCTTTCAACATTATATATATATATATATATATATATATATATATATATATATATATATATGTATCAGTTCCATCATAGTGGTTGCAGTTAGCGTACGAAATATATACTGATCAAAATTACAATTTTAAAACCCTGGAAATTTATATTTATCTATTTGTTTTTTTTAGATTAGGCTTGTTAATTTGTATTCAAAATTTTCAGACTGTTGTCCTCGTCTTTATTGTTATATGTTTTATTGTTTCGGCAATCTACCACAATGGATTAAATAAAGGGTTCGATTCGAAGTTTCGTGAAGGCTCCAGAATTCGACAAGACGGTTCCCAAGTTCGATGCCTGAAGAAGGCTTGTGAGCACATCTTCCGAAACCTTGTGTATATCTTATTATAATGGAGATTGTGGGGTTTTCTGTCTGTAACCGAAACTATATTACTATACAAGTCACAATTTCCTTTGTTATTTACATCACGTTCTCCATGATTTTATTTTTATTTAAACCTCAGTTATTAATAAAATTGTTTTACATTACTTACACTGTTGACCATATCTACATACTAATAACATGCAATTGTATTTATATATACAACAAAATAGTGGTTTACAGTGAGAATGGGAAGGCTAATTTGCATATTGATCTTAAAAATTTGATTTTAATAAATATATGCTTAATATTATTGATTTCTAATTGTTTGGTTTTATCTTAATGAATATAAGCAAAAATCTCGGGGATAAATCTTAAAAGAAATCCCCGAACAAGAAGAAATAACTGTAATATTATTCTTTACTTCCTATTTTAACTAAATAGTTAAATTAGGAAAATTTACCAATGAAAGACGGGAGTAACGGAAATTGATGGAAGAGTTAGTTTCAAAGTTGTTCTATTTTTTAATCATACCCCCTCTGTTTCAAATCTTTTTATTTGTATTCTCATTCAGTTTCATTAGCCTTTCTAATTTAATATGATATTTTATTATATTAAAACTTAAATACTTGCACCCGGAGGGTGCATATATTTGCTAGTATCAATAAAGATGAGGACAACAGTCCGAAAAATCTAAATAATATAAAAATACATCTTCTAATAATACTGGCCTGCGTTAAAAAAATCTTTTTCCAAAGGTTTACAAAAGGATATATGATCACCATTTTATGCTGAATTCACAACTGCCATTCATTGTGTTTGGTCAGGTCTGGTTTTCTTTTAGCATATAATAATAATACTTATTCAAAAGCCTGTGGACTACTTGTCACAAATAAATAGAGCCGATATATTTAGTATAATACTGTTCTATACATTTCAAGTAAGAGCCCGTATCTTAAGAATTTGATCTGGTTAGTAAGAATGAGAAGAATTTTTTGAATTCAGAGTAAAAAATTCCTTAAGATCAGCTGTTTTATATTCAACTTTGAAAACATCGCAGACTAGTGTAATCGTTTTCATAATTTTTTTTATTTTCAATTTTTTTTTTTTCAAATCAATAATTAACATGAAAATTTATCATAATGAAATATGAACAATTTAGCAAATTGATATTTTAATCTCACAATAAAGACATTTATTATTTTCTTTACAAAAATTATTACCATACCAAATCGACTAACGGGTAATAAACATACAACACCAAAAGAATTTAATCAATATTAAACAAGTAAATAGTATAGCTTATCACAGTAAATAGTCACATATACAAATAACTTTTAAAATAACTGGTGTGCCAAGAGTACCCCATGCACCCAGTTAAAAATCGGGACTCTCCTTTAGGGTGTTGCAATCTTATTTTCAGTCAGCATATATGCAAATGTAACAACTATCATGGAACAGAGGATATATATATATATATATATATATATATATATATATATATATATTTGGGCAGCATCGTTTCATTCAAGGAAATTTGGTTATAAATAATAGAATGCTTATTGTTTTCAAGTTATTTTTTCTTTCAAAGTTTCCTAATAATCCTTTTGATCTTATCATCTAGAAAGGTGTTAATCAGTTGTCTGAAAGGGGCCATTGTTGTTAAACCAAGTACTTCCGGTTCTTTTCTATATCATTCTCAAGGCTGACTATATTTTTCTTGACTATCATTATCAAGACTGTTTATTATTTGTCTAAACTAATTTTTGTCGCTAATGTGACGGTAAATAACGGTGGTTTATTTTTTAAACAAATCTAAACAGCCCTTATAAGTAAGTAAAGTCGACGGGGTGGCCTAATGTCGGTATCAGCCAATCAGCGAGGGAGTCTATCCCATTTTCACTAGCGCCAGACCGAGGAGATTTCTTTCGAGTTTGGGGAGGAGCGCCACACCTACCATCAGCACAGATCCCTATGCTACTCACACGTTGAGTTGGCGTGGGCCGGTATCGAACAAGAAACCTTGCGATTCCTAAGCAAGTGCTCTACCGACTGAGCTGAACCGTCCCTTAATTGATTAGAAAAGAACCGAAAGTACTTGGTCTATTAATAATAACTCTTCCGAACAATTCATTTACGACTTTCAAGATGATAACATAAAAACATTGTTAGAAAACTTGAAAGAAAAAAACAACAAAAAAAAAAGAAAACAAACTTGAAAACAATAAGGAATCTATTATTTTTACCCAAATTTGGTTGAATATATATGAAATTTAACATTTTGAAAAAAACAAATGATGTTTGTTATGTAATTGCTGACAGAATCTGTTTCGACCAAATCGATAAATTGGCCTTCATCACGTTACAACAAACTCTTTTGAGTTTTACTAATAACTATAATTCTTCTGAGTTTTAAAAATTAAAAATTAAATTTATTTTATTCTTAAAACAGAACACGCATTTTTTTAAATTTTCAGCGGTTGAATACAGCGTTCGTTTTTGTAAACAGTCTTTTAATGGATATCTTTATTTCCCGTCTATGTCACTCGTTGATGAAGACCAACTTATCGATTTGGTCGAAACAGATCTGTCAGCAATTACATAACAAATATCATTTGTTTTTTTCAAAATGTTAAATTTCATACTGTCGGATTAATTTCCCTCTATTTTTCATATATATATATAGGTATATGTAAAAACAAAATTTCTTTTGCGATGAAACAAAGAAAATACAGTGCTCAATCACAGTTTGTAAGAGCTAATATTTATTTATTTTACAATGTTTTCATAGATCAATGTTCATTATCAACGACCGCGGTTTCATGCTAAAAGCAATCATCAGGTTGAGGAGCAAGATCCAATGGTGTTGGTTGGGGTTCTTTACTCAATGTCACATTTAGCCTAAATGTGACATTGAGTAAAGAACCCCAACAAACACCATTGGATCTTGCTCCTCAACCTGATGATTGCTTTTAGCATGAAACCGCGGTCGTTGATAATGAACATTGATCTATGAAAACATTGTAAAATAAATAAATAAATAAATATATATATATATATATATATATATATATATATATATATATACACTAACATGGTTCGAAGATCGAGGCAATAGCAAATACTTAATGGCAATTTACTAAGACGAATAGGCAAGGCAAAACAAAAAAAAAAACATGCACACACAATTTCAGAATGAAATGTGAGACGTAACAAAAAATGCACAACACGATACAAACAGATAACTATACAATATCTATCTACTGAACTATCGCTAGCATTTACAAGCAGATATACAGAGAACATAGGCAAGAGGCATATAAAAGGTGTTCATTGCTAAGATTTGTTTTGTTTATACGATAATCTAGGTGTGTACTGGGGGGGGGGGTCAATGTTTCGGTACCGTATATGTATGCAATTTTGGCTTTTTTTTATTCTTGGCTAACGTGGCCAAAATAGAACTACGGAAATTTCCCAGAATCTAAAGAGCATTATTGGAAAGCATGAATTAGTGCAGAGGACAAAACGAGAACAAGGCGCGAAGTTTCAATAGGGGGACGGTTGGTAATTAATCATTTGGTAAATGATCTGTTAACGAGAGTGTAATTCTCTTTCTATTAGCAGTTTAGTCAGAGGGAGTCAAAGATTAGATACTGGACATATATGCCGAAAAGGGATGGGTCCCTTCATGAAAAAAATCACGAGCGTCGATCCCAGTGGGCCATCCCCCCAGGCAACACCTGCCCCTCGATTTAAAGGGGCAGGGCTGGGTTTATTGCCCAGGGCCTGAGGCGCCCCCCTTGAGGAGGAATGCCGAGAGGATAGACGCAATTTTTAACCCCGCCACCAATGAGTCTCGGCTTGTAGGTGGTCCCACGTTAATAGGGCCTTGTGCCTAACCTAGTACAAGTGGGGTACGAGGATAATATCCCCCCCCCCTTCATGAAAAATTGGGATATTGTGAAAAGTACCTGGTGACAGGGCTAGCTGACTTTTGGGACGCCCTGGATGAAGTTGTTGTTTAATATACGAGTAGGTTTTTTTCTTTATTAATCTTAAAGCGCTTAAATATGGCTCTAAATAGCTCGTTACCAATCAATAACCGACTGAAAACTTTATAAGCGAGGATTAATATAATTTTGATTTTTCGGACTGCTGTCCTCATCTTTATTGGGGCAGTTATTAACACAACGTTTCTGCCGTTATAACCCCCGGTTTTCCTCAGGTGTTTCTTGTATATCCGAGTATAGTAATGATCCAACCTGGGAAATCCTTTTTAATAGTTTGACAGTTGATCAAATAGGTTTGGTTTGGTTTGGTTTGATTTACGACATATCAACCTCAGTGGGTCATTTAATACCGATACAGTTTTGAAATAAATTCATTCTTAATGGATATTCAATTTTTTTTATAAACACATTTTTTTAATTAACCTATAGATAGGACCCTAACAGGTACTACCACTCATGATCAAAGAGGAGTCGAAGAACTTTTAAGATTTCATTCAAAAGATGACGTCTTTTTTTCTTTTCTTTTTTTTGCACGCCTAATGTTTTTTGAAATTGAAAAAATTACAATAAAGATGAGGACAACTGTCCGAAAAACCAAGATTATTCACATCAAGCCTCCACTAAAAAAATACATACAAACAATAGGGAGGATTAGAATTTTATTTATTTATTTATTTATTATTCAGTTTAATACGAAGATGTGTCTAGATAAAAAGTTTGGTGTCTAACTTTATTTGAATATCTCATTTTCAGCATTTTTGTCTTTTGAATACGAAGATATGTCTAGATAAAAAGTTAAGTGTCTAGCTTTATTTGAATGCTTGATAATCAGCATTTTTTTTACAAATCTAATAATATCTTTCCGAGCTTTGAGTGAGGCTTTGAAAATGAACTAATATAGGTAGGACAATGTTTTTTATTGGGTGGATGAGTGGGGGTGGGTGACAAGTAACTCCGTAAAAAAATAAAAAGGAGAAAGAAAGAAAGAAAGAAAGAAAGAGAAAAATTCCCACGCAAAAAATACAATTGATTGCATTAAACATCTTTTACATCTGTCAAGATATTTTTTGTTTGTTTTTTTTCTTTTTGGGGTCTTTTTTCTTTGGGGGGGGTGGGGGGTAGTGGAATGGGTGAGACGTGTCCCTATCGGCTGCAGCGCTGCGGGTGAGAAGCTATTGTTTAGTCGGGTAGATTGATATATTTTTGTACGAAACGTCATTAATCAACTACGAATTGGGACTCTCCCCCCATCCACCCCCACCCCCACCACCCCCACACCGCACCCCCTCCCTAAAAAAAATACCTATGCTAAAAATAGTTTTACGTGGGAAAATATAGAAACTATCAGGTCGTACGGAAATCAATGCTGATCCACAGGTTTAAAGAAGAAACTAATTGTCACGAATAGTATCGGTGAACTCTTAACAGAAACTTTGAGCCACGGCTCATAGATTGAGAACCACTGCCCGAGGATTTGGCCTGACGAAGACTGGAATCTGATACGAACAAACGGGGTTAATTTAAAGATTAGCTACATAAATGAGATTAGCTATATAAATGAGAGTAACCTCCCTTTGTTTGTTTCACTTTGAGTAAGCCGTATGTTTTGGTCGATTATTTTCATTTCGCCGTAAATCTTCAATGAAAATACGAATTTGTTTGAATCAATACAACTGCATGTTTTAACAAGAAAATATCATAAAATGTGTTCTTAATAACAATTAAGTTCATTTCAAATAATGTGCAAGCATAATTAAGAACATATTTTATGATATTTTTGTGTTAAAACATGCAGTTGTATTGATTCGAACAAATCTTCTATCCAGTAAGGAGCGAAGGGTTCTACTTTATCATCTGCATACTTATGTCTGGTAGATCAAGAATTTGGTTGATTACACAATCAGGTTTATTTTGAGGAACAAGGACGAACTCATAAGTGACGTTCTTCTATGAAATATCATTGATAGAACATATATATCCCTTGGTTTGGAAATCAGATAAGCGAAAAAATGACAGTTACCAAGCGCCGTTGACCACACACACACACTATATATATATATATATATATAAAATGGAGAATTACAGTGAAAAGTATTAGCATATGAATATCGTTCAATAACAAATTGGAGAGGAAATTGCATTATTCCCTAAGTTAGAGTATGGCTATCATGAGCTGTTTGTACTTCTAGAGATATTGTAATAAGTAATTGAGAGCTACATCCTCTACTTTGTGATTAACTCCCCCTTGGAGAACTCTCTAGGGAATACTAGACTATATAAACTCTCAAAAAGTATACCAATTATTCTAAGTAGCATAGAGCTTTCCAATGTCTATCGGTGTTATCGTTTGTCATAACAGGTATATATATATATATATATATATATATATATATATATATATATGGGAGAAATGTGAGGAGGTTAATCCGACAATATGTGGAGAAAAGTAGACAAACACGGGATGTTATGGAAACTGGGTGTTTATTGTCGACGATGCAACGTTTCGGCCATTTAGACCAACATCAGGACCAAAGCCCAGTTCTAGCTTCAATGAAGGACATTTTCAGAATGGTGAAAAACAGTAGGTTGTCAGTAGGGGCAGGGGTGGCTGTATATATATATATATATATATATATATATATAAAAGGGTTTTGTAATTTGCTTGAAGCATTGTGTTTATATTGGTTTGTTGGTTGGTTTTGAAGGCTATCACAATGCAAGTGTAAAGAAAAAAGAAGGTAACTGTGGTGTTGTTTGTTAACCTGGGATTTATTTTCAATTCTTAATATTTCGGGATAAAAAATCCCTTCTACAGAAGATTACTAGAACTGAAGTTGTTGCTAGTGGCTGTTCATTTGTTCGATCTCATGTCTTTCAAATTCTGTGTGGGGGGCTGTTTATGTGTGTGTTTGTGGTGGTGGTGGGTGCTTGTTTGTGTGTGTGTGTAAGTGTATATATATATATATCGGTTTGTTGGGGAACATTTTCATTCTGGTGAATCAGGAGGTTGTGAATAAGGGGAGGGGTGGTCAGTTGTTGGTGTTCCTTTAAAGGAAAATCTCCTACTACCAACCTCTGCTAACACCAACAACTGACCACCCCTCCCCTTATTTACGACCTCCTGATTCATCAGTATGAAAATTTTCACCATTGAAGCAAGAACTCTAGCCAAAGTTCTGAAGAAAGTCTAACAGGCCGAAACATTGCAGTATCGACATCACTACCTACAATAAACATCCATTTCCTACAACATCCCGTGTTTGTCTACCTTTCTCCACACACACATATATATATATATATATATATATATATATATATATAATGCAATCAATGTTTCTTTTCAGAGTAACCATTAGAAGTTGCTGTTTGGTAAATAAATTTAACAGAATACGATACGAAAAGCATTCTTCGCCAGTTTATTTATTTATTTTTGTTTACCGCCATATTGTCACGTGACGCATTTGAATGAGTGGATGGTAACAACAGACACTTGGAATTCCGATCTTCATTCAAATCGAAAAAGCATACCGTGCAGCAAGATAAGCACACCCTTTAGCTAAATTTTGCAAAGACGGAGTCAAGCATGTTGGTTGGTTGGATTTTACGGCATGTCAACCCTTGTTGGGTTATTTTTTATGCCGATGAGATTTTCTTTTATCTATTCTTTGTGGGTATTGAAAATTATTTCTTAAACCATTATATTATATTATTTCTTTTTAACCACATTTGAGTCGCGGCTCATAGATTGAGAACCACTGCTCGAAGAGTTGTCCTGATGAGGACTAAACTCTGATATAAACAATTGGTTGGTTGATTTGGTTTGTTTTGTGGCATATCAACCTCAGTGGGTCATTTAATGCCGATAAAGTTTTGAAATAAATTCATTCTTAATGGATACACACTTTTTTTATATAAATACATTTTTCTATTTAACCAATAGATGGGACCCTAACACGTACTACCGTTCCGGGTCAGAGTGGACCAGGGAGCAATGGTGATGAAGGGTGCTCCACATTCCCCAAACCTGGAACCCTACCATCAGATAGAGGTCTAACGTCATTCTCAGGACATGTAGACCCTCTGCCTCCGCCTTCTAGCACCCATATGATAAAAAGGGATGGGGGCTTGCCATAAGGGCAATAGGGTTGGAACAGTCATATAGGTGCTAGGGCTTGACGTAATCAAAAGAGTCAACCATGTTGTAGTAGCTATAACCGTAGCACAGGTATGCAACAACTCACTGGACGTGCATGTGCGTTTTTGTGATCATAGATGAGTAAAAAAAAAAAAACTATCATAGCAATGGATTCCAAATCGGAGACCAGAGTTCAAATCCTGGACGAGACTCTTTGCGTTTCACTTCGCACTAATGCCTTTGGAGTAGGAATGAATCCACATGAGTAAATAGTAGGGCAGACTGGGTTATCTTTAGGTTTATGGTACAGGCAACCATTGGCATTTCATCTTGGACGATTTGGACGGTCTCATTTTTAACCAGAGGGTGTTGTAAGATGATAATGGTCGTAAAATTAAGGAACACAAGTATTAATAAAATTAGATAAATTAATTATATTATTTGGTTAAGCAATGGCGACGAATATGGCGGACTATTTTAGGCAAGGTACTTTCTGAGGCTAACACCGGAGTATAATTGTGTAGGGGGGGGGGGCTTTTTTATTGTTAGTATATCTGGCCCCCAAGATTCTGATAAGTACTCTAAATGGTAAATTTAACTCTTAACGTCCTATACCGACTCGTTCCACCATGGCTGAATTCACATTCATTTTTTTTAATCTATCTCAAATGATTGCATTTGTTTAAATGTAATATCAAACATATTTAGAAGTTTTTGATTTAAGGGAAATAACAGGTCACTTTAAAGGAAAAGGTCATTTTTAGCCATTTATTGATAAATCCTTATATATATTTACCAACCCCTCCGCACGATCAGGATGCGACACAAGGTCAATTTCTTAAGCGGAGTTCAACAAGTTTGAATTCAGAGTTTTCCTTCTCCTATACCGGTTGCCTAACCATGGTTAAAGGGCCCAGTCTGCCCTACTATTTACCCATAGCTGGATGCAGCGTAGGATTCATACCTTTCCCAAGGGTATTAGCACTAAGTGAAATGCAATTACTACGTCCAGGATTTGAACTCGGGGCGACGAGTCCATTTCCCAAGTCTTTAACCATTACACCACGTGCTTCCTTTGAATTGATAAATCCTTATAGGGATGGGGCTCTGGACTTCTCAAAATTCTCAACAGGATGTTAAGAGTTAAAGCAAAGTAGACCAATGAATATATATATATATATATATATATATATATATATATATATATATATATATAAACCTACTAACTAAGACGACTAAGTTTGACTTAAGTTAAACTTAGTATTGACTAATCTAGTCGTTTTTTAAATCAACATTACTAAAATATTCTTAAAGATAAATGTAATTTGCATTATTTTTAATCTAGATTTATTTTTCGTGTTTGTTTATACTGTATGTCAACAAGATAGATAAGAAAGACAAAACTATTTCAAATATGGACACTCATAATAGTTGTCAAAAAATTCTGTCTGCAAATTTTTACAGTTCATTATTGTAGACATCCCAGACTTTTATCTTCTTTGTGTTTGTGTTATTATTTTCACCCCTTTCGAGTTTTCACAGTTTTAGCTGATGGTATTTCACTGGAGTCTGAGTGACAACAAGTCTCCTCAGGTTTCCAGGACTCTTCTGAGTATTCTAGCTGATTGCAGCAATGCAGTATTCCAGATGGTCACAATTCTTCCTTTGATTTCCAGATTTTCCAGTCTTTTTGGGACCGTTCAAAGGGCACCAACTACAATTGGTATCACTTTGACTTTCATATTCCATAGCTTTTTCTCTGGCAAGGTCCAGGTATTTTTCCATCTTTTTGTTTTACTTCAGTTTCACCCTGTGATCTGCTTGAACTGCAAAATCCACCAGTCGACAAGTTCTTTCTTTTTTGTTAATCAATACTAGTTTTGGTCTTCTTGCTGGGATAAGGTTATTAATTATTATTATACTCTTTTTTTATTTTGTATTTTAGAAGTACATGAATGTCTAACAACGGTCGTGGAGGTAAGCAGAGAACAAGAAAGAGAAATGAAGATGTTATTCCCCCTCCCCCTTTTTTAACTGCCAATATTCGAAGTTAAAAAAGATATGTATCGCAAAAAAGAAAAGACCTTTTTTAATGTTAGAAATGTAAAAAAAAAATCTTTTTTAAAGGGAATCCCCCTCCTTTTCGGCACACAGGATTATAAGTGGCTAATACGCTGCTATGAAACCAATGGTAACAATCACATCTTAAATCTATTGTACTCTATAACAAATAAATACAGCTCTTACACCTGTAATCAAGCATTTTATTTTCAGTTCTCCAATACTAAATAACAACGCATATATATGAGTATGAAAAGGTGGAATGAAAACATCACACAATGCTGTTAAAGAGAAAACAATTGTGTGATATTTTCATTCCACCTTTTCATACTAATACTGTCGGATTTATTTCCTTTCTTTTAACTTGTATATATATAAGTTAAGAGTAAGGAAATGAATTCGGTGGTATATATAGATAAAATGATATGAAAAAAACACAAATGTTGTTTAACTAAATATATTTCTACAACTTTGCATTACCGATATTAGAAATTTTTAAAATCTTTTTTTAAGCCCCCCCCCCTCTTTTCGACGCACATGTCCAGTACTTTAACAAGATTCCTACAGTAGAATTAACTAAATTTCACTTCTCTTGTTACTAAATAAAAATTTAAAAAAAAAAAAAAAAAAAAAAACGCTATCAGCTGGCGAAGGATTGAAAGAGGAGTGAAACTGAATAGACCAGTAAGAAGCACGTGTGATAAAAGAATGAAGAAAAGTGATATCTTTCAATAATATATATATATTATATATATATATATATATATAATATATATATATATTAAATGCGTTAACATTTTTATGGGAGTTCCTTTTTAATATTATGATTTCAAAGTAACCACCTATCCACCCTCTCTCTCAATACATTGAAATATTCCCCAGGTGTTCTCCGTAATATCAGTTCTGCTTTTCTAATAAAGACAATCCTATATAAATATTTCAATTTTTTATATATCACCTGTGGTCGGCAGCCTTCCGTGTACGAGAGACGATGGTGTAGTGTCAATTTTTTTTTCTTTTTCTTTTTTCTTTGAACTACTTAGACTGGGCGGGTTCATATGGAGGATAAGCTGTTGCCCATGCAACAAATGCCCGTTCTCCACACTACCGCTGTGATCCAAAAGGTACTAATGCGGCTTGGCAACGGTAGTGTCGCAGGAGTTGATGGGTAGCACTGGATTTCAGCATCACACCACCTTAGGGACTCCGGCTCCTGATTTATTTTCGGGTTTTACTCCCCTAGCCTGTGGAAGGTTATTAGAACTAACATGAATATGCGCCCTCTGGGCGTAAGTATGTAAGTTTTCGTACTATAATGGTTATTGTCGTATGAAATAGACACGACAACCCGAGTTAAAATCCGGGACTCTTTGCATTTGACGTAGCGATAATACTCTTGGGAAAGGTATGAATCAAATTATTCTCCCTCTAGTCATGGGTAAATAATAGAGCACACTGTGCCCTTTACCCATAGTTAGACACGTTATCTAGATGAAGAAAAACTGAATTAAAACCTATTAAAATCTTTTCTCTCTGTACTTTTTAAATGAGGCTTGATGCTAATAATTTTGATGCTTCGGACTGTTATCCTCATCTTTATTGTGGTATGTCAAATCACAAAGTTTTCGGCAACAGTATCCTCCGGCCTTCTTCAGGTATCCGAACATAATAATGACCCAACCTGGGAAATAGTTTTAAAAAGTTTGACTGTTAATCAAACAAGCGTCGGAGAACGTGCAAAAACAATGACGTCATTATTTGAATGAGATATTCCAAAAGTTCTTTTAGTACCTACTCTTGCTTAAGTGGTCACCCAATTAAGGCTCATAGCTGCTTAACTTCAGTGATATAGCCAGAACCAATACTTTCAGCGTGAATCTGGGGGCGGGGCGGGGAGAAGAGACGGGTTCATGCCTTCCGTAAGATCTCTAGTGTCAAGTGAATATTAGCTGTATCCGTTAGGATTTGAACTCTGCATACCGGTACTATTTTACCCACCTACCCATAACGCCCTAATAAATCTTAAAGAAAATAAAGGATTTTCGGTAATTTTGATTTTTGGTCGTCCGGAAATCCTGCCCTAATTTACGCTGTGTTTTAGCTCACCGATCTCATGCGAATTTCCGGCCAATCTTAACTATTTTACGGCTTGTGTTTTTGTCACTTTTTGTCGGCAAATAAATGCGACAAAAAAAAGGATATTTACCCCCCCCCCTCCTAGTTTTTTTTTATCGAAAAGTCAATGTATATATTTTAGAAAATGTATATATTTTTAAAAAAATCTTGTTTAATGTATCAAATTTTTCGATTGAATATATTCAAACTTCAAATCAATTTTCAAAACAATTTTCGTACGGTATACTCTGATTTGATTTTATAATGCCCCCTCCCCTATAAAATACAACCGCCCTGTCGGCTGGGGCGTTAGAATGCACCGACTGCACCTCTGCAGAGGGGTAAGACTCCCCCAATGGGGCCACCTGTTGGCCGTGGGTGGCGACCCGTGATGCTTAAAGATAGAACCCAGGTGGATGAGCAGTTCATATAAAATACTCAAAACACAAAACACAAGTCGGAAATTAGTTAAGATGGGCCGAATATTCGCCTGACACCGCCTAACAAAAACATAGCGTAAATCAGGGCAGGATGCCCGGACGACAAAAAAAAATTAAAATACCAGGATTTAAATTTTTTTTTTTTAAATGTAGATGGGAAAGACAGGCAAGAAAAAAGTTAGAAATAATTTTAGAAAAAGGTATTATCCATTTTTACACATAACACCAAAGAGGGTTTTTTTTTTTTTTTTTTTTTGGAAAGGGTACCATTTTTTTTATAGGGTACCATTATTTTTTTTCTTACTAACTGCCTACAGATACCATGAAGCCACGTGTGGGTATTAATAGCTGAAAACTTACTTTTGTGTCACACGTCTGCGAGCGCATGTTGTCGACGCCGGACCTTACTTCACTATAAAAAAACATGAATACCACTGACAATGGGGTTCGTAGATTAAAGAATAATAAGAATTATAAATAATAAATAATAATAAATAATGATAATAATAAATCAATGAATGAATAAATGAAGAATTTCTTTAAAAATTTGTTTAATTAGTTGAAGGATCATCAAGCTATGCCAACACTGAAGCCATTAACTATTTCTCTGGATTTTGGGGGCTTGGTAATTTGGATTATTCGGACTATAATCTTCGTTTTCATTGTTATCCACACAACGTTTCGGGCGATGTACTCTCCGGCCATTTTGTAGATAACAATAAAGATAATGACAATATAATCCAAATAATACACTGGAGATAATGTTAAGAGTGTTTTAAAATTATTTTCGCTGTTCACAGAAAACCTTATTTTGAAATGTATATATATATATATGGTTCAACTTGCAAATCGCCGTCAAAATTAAAACGGAAACTTATTTGGTGGTGATCCATGACAGTTTAACTACAGTGTATGAATGAACTTTTTATGCGAATTGAGTTTAGGTGTTTGGGGATTAAGGTTGTTTTTAATTACGTATTGCTTAAAAAAAATTACTATACATTTAATGTTGAAAAATATTTTTTTAAAACCAAGTTTAATTGAAATTATACATTGCAATACTAAGATAAACAACTGAGACTAATGTGTCTACCGTTGGATTCAATAATTAATTTCAATGGTTAATTAAATGTATAGTAATTTTTTAAGCAATGCGTAATTAAAAACAACCTTAATCTCCAAACCCTAAACCGTAACCCAATTCGCAAAAAAGTTAATTCATACATTGTAGTTAAACTGTCATGGATCACTACCAAATAAGTTAGCGTTATAATTTTGACGACGATTTGCAAGTTTCACCACACACACACATTATATATATATATATATAGTTCCCTCTCATTATTCTACACAAACAAAATTATCTACGACTCGCCACATTTTAAGAATTATCCAATTTCTTTTTAGTTAAAATATTACAAAATCCCTTAGAAATCCTCCCTGGTAAATAATTTTCTAAATATTTTTCAACACACAAACCTATATAGATCTATTAACTTAAAAAAATATGTATAAAAATTACATCAGGCAACCCTACTGCCTTAACTGACAATATGAAAATTAGTATAAGTATGTCTTGTGCCCAGTATCATTTACAATACCAATTCAAACATAACTGGTAAGCCATCTGTATTTCCTAAATATTAGTCTATTTTGAACACCTACACTGATATTAATTCATGCTTCAAAAATGCTTTATTTATCTTTTATAAAAAAAAGACAACGCATATGTGAACCCCTTACAACATTATATATATATATATATATATAATATATATATATATATATATATATATATGAAGATAGGAGGGTTGTAGAAAAATCCGACTGTATGAGGTAAGGTAAAAGGAAAAGTGGACAAAAAATAATGACTCAAACAAGTAGAAGTAGGAGAGAAATATTTCGTTCTTCTTTACGCGAAGAACTTCATCAGTCTGATGTTCTTCGCGTAAAAAAGAACGAAATATTTCTCTCCTATTTCTACTTGTTTGAGTCATTATTTTGTCCACTTTTCCTTTACCTTTATATATATATATATATATATATATATATATATATATTCGCGTGTACCAATCACGTCTTGAACGGTTAACCTTTTCTCTAAATACTTTTCTTAACTCTTGTCACTTTAAAAACATCCATTATTGTTCATAGAATATTTTTCCATTCTTTTGTATTGTATTGTCCTGACGAGGGTTTAGTATAAACCGAAACCTTTAAAGGTCGACTTCACCATCAAAATAAATTCATCTCTTTCGAAATACTTCGCTTTTTTATTCTCTACACATACAATATATATATATATATAATATATATATATATATATATATATATAATATATATGGCTAGATTGTGCACATAAAGTTTGACGGGCATAATTTTAAGAAATAGACACCCAGACCGACATTACGAAAAAGCCAGACGAAGACGTTGCAACACGTCTACGTCATTGTATGTCGAATTTGTTCACTTATAGCTGACCTTTTGACCTCGCCTGTCAGCCTCCCCTAACAAAAA
>CM042168.1:83265058-83269231 GCA_023376005.1 Doryteuthis pealeii
TATGCCAAGAGGTTAGGGAATCGCGTTTATCGTACGTTCATATTTAGATTTTTGGTGCAATTGTTTCTTTTTGTTTGTTTTTTGTTTGTTTTTTTTTTCTTTGAAATAAATCTATTTGGTCCACGGTTGGGACTATAACAACTTACAAGTGCTGCCATTCAGTGTCAATGAAGGGGAACAACCCGAGTTCAAACCCGGGACGAGGATGTACGCAATTCACATTGCGCTAATACCCTTGGAAAAGGTATGCATACAACTACTCTTCCACCAGCTATAGGTAATTACTAGGGCAGACTTGGCTTTTTAACCTTGGCTAGGTAACCAGTCTAGGAGAAGGAAAACTGAATAAAAACATGTTAAACCCTGCTTAAGAAATTGACCTTGTGTCGCATCCAGCTCGTGTGGAGCGATTGTTTATATATATATATATATATTTCACCATAAAGTGGAATATAACCTACTTCTAAACAAAACGAAAAATCTGGGAAGGGCCTGCTGGTGTAACGGTTAGAGTACCTGCCTGTCAGCTTGACAGTCAGGGTTCGAATCACACACAGCGGTCTTCCTGTCTATAGCTCTGCTGATGAGGCCTAATAGGGTGAAATGTACATGCATAGATTGATTTTTCTCGATTTGTTTAGCCTTACATTTGAATAGGTAATCCCACCTAATTCATTAATAATTAATTAATTAATTTTCAAAAATTAAGTACGACTTCACTTAAGCACATATTCTCCCCAAAAATCCATATCAAAACACACACACACACATTATTATAATATATATATATATATTATATATATATATATATATATATATATCACTTCGTTTACGGAAAATGCCGGAAAAATCCCCGATTCAATCCAATTTCAGAATTTAAAAAAATATGAATTCTGTAAAACGACACGCAGTTCCGTATATACCAATTCGCCTAGTAAGTAAGGAATTTATATATTATATATATATATAATGGACTTCTGATAAAGAACCCTAAGAATCTTTTTTTTTTTTTTTTCTTTTTCTTGAACAAATATTTACATAGAATATCAAATCTGTTTATCTCGAAGTCACCCAAACCTTATGTCCACACAACGTGTGTGGCAGACGATGAAGAATTATAAAAAAAATACTATTAAAAAAAACCCAAGAAACCCCCAAATCAACATACGGCTGCCTTCTATTCCCGAAAACGAGCGTGTGTAGGTGAGCATGATATGAAATAGAAACTTACTACACAGCCGGATAAAAGCAACTAGAGACCCTAAGCTAGGGAACAGTTTTCGGGGGGGGGGGAGCCAGCACCTGCTCGCAAGAAACCTAATAAAAATCAAAAATATAGGAATATATATATATATATATATATGTAGAATTAAACAAAAGACACATCTCCTGTTTAACAATTTTATTTTTGATCTTTTCAAGTTTTCTGGCCAACTTTTTAATATTTGGTTGGAATTCGTGGATAAGTCTACCAAAATTCAAGTCCCGAGTACTTTCGGCACTTCGAAGTGCTATCATCAGGGGTGATGGGATCCAGTTTTTTTTAATGATATTAATGTGGAGGCTGGAAGGAGAAGAATTGACGAGAAAGGTGTTATAGGCATTTTAGAATGTGTATACTGCATTGGAAATGTAATATTAAAATGCCTATAACACATTTCTCGTCAATTCTTCTCCTTCCAGCCTCCACATTAATGTCATTTAAAAAAAAAATGGAACACGTCACCCCTGATGATGGCACTTCGAAGTGCCGAAAGTACTCGGTGGACTAATTCCTCCCAAATATTAAAAAGTTGGCAAGAAAACTCGAAAAGATCAAAAATAAAATTGTTAAACAGGAGATGTGTCTTTTGTTTAATTCTACATGTATAAATGAAAGAATGCTGCCCAAGTGCACACACACACACACATATATATATATATATATATATATATATATATATATATATATATATTATATATATTATGAGAAATAAACAAACAGACGATGTGTTTTGATATGGCTTTTTTTTAGCCGACAATTTTGGGAGAAATTTGCTTAATTGAAGTCGTACCTAATTTTTGAAAATTAATAAATTGATAATTAATGAATTAGGCGGGAATACCTATTCAAATGTAAGGCTAAATAAATCGAGGCTGAAATGTACATACAGAGATTGATTTTTCTCGATTTGTTTAGCCTTACATTTGAATAGGTATTCCCGCCTAATTCATTAATTAATTTTCAAAAATGAGGTACGACTTCAATTAAGCACATACCCCCCCCAATATATGTATGAATGTATATATATATGTGTGTGTGTGTGGTATTAATTCTTGTAACATGAATTACATTTAGGAAGGTTGTACTTTATACAACGTTTATTGTAGTAATTTGTTTAGACACTACTAAATTCGATATTCTCTGTCTTACCCAGGAGCTGAAACCACCACCCACGAGAGAGAAGAGAGAGAGAGAGAAAGAGAGAGAGAGAGAAAAGAGAAAGAAAGATAAAAGGTTACTAAAAGGAAAATTGTTACAATAATTGACTCCTGTCCAGTATTCAACAATTTCATTTCGTTTTTCCCCCATTCAGATTCCTGTCTGTTTTTGCAACAACAAAAACCATACCAAGTTAATTGTGTCATTGTATCATGTAATGAATAATACGTATTACACAATTCAAGTTGAAAGGGTCTATGTAAAAACTGGCTTCACTAACGAGACCTGAAATTTCAACAATTCTAAAGAAAGAAAAAATAAAACGAACGAAACAGAAACTAAAGAATTCAAAAAGCTGTTACATGAAAAATGAACGAACAAAAAAGATGAAACGAAATAAGAAACTAACTAAACAGATAAATTTAATATATATATATATATATTTATATATATATATATATTAATATATATATATATATCCAAGTTGAGGCTGGGGCTAGCAAACTAGATTAGGAGATGATTGTTTGTGAGTTCGATTCTAACTGGGTGCTCCATTCATCTGGCCTTGTGACACAATTAAGTCAAGCTTACTAAATAACTGGACACCTCACGTGGTGTTATAATTAGCAAGCTAGATTAGTAGACCATCGTTAGTGAGTTCGCTTCTCACTGAGTGCCCCATACTTCTGGCTTTGAGCCACAACTAAACTAAGCTTCGTAAATAACTATACGGTCTTTTTTTTTTTTTTACTGCGTTTTTGCCGATTTCAAACGAGACTCGGCTGCATAAGAGACGAGAGTTCATTGATGGACAAAAACACTGCAGATTTATCTTCAAAGTCGCACCTCCCCACCTTTTTTTTTTCTGATGACAATCGTGAACGTCTTTTAATTTTTTTTTTATGGCGTGTCAACTCTTGTTGGTTAGTTTATGCTGAAGACGTTTTGTTTGATTTATTTTTGATGGGTATTAATTTTTTTAAAACACATTTTTTGTTAACTCATTTTTCTTCTATTTAAGCTAATTAGATGGAACCCTAACAGGTAATACCACTCTGCGCCATGGTGGACCTGGAGTAATGTCGATTGAAGGGGTACTTCCACACCCAAAGAGCTTCTGGAACATATGAGATAAAAATAGTTGGGGGTTCTGCCAATAGAGTCGGGACAATCGTATAGGTGCTAGGCTTGACATGACCAGCCCATTGATCTGAGGAGCCAACCGACACCCGTCTAGAATTAATTAAGAGCAAAATGGAGTTGTTGCCAGTCACGGACCTGCTCAGCCACCAGGATTTCCGTTCATAAGCATCACGGGTTGTCAACAATCGCTAACAGGTGGCCCCATTAGAAGGGGATATTACCCCTTTACACAGAAGGGGCAGTCGCGTGTATTTTTTGAAGCCCGGTCGACAGAGAGAGAGGGAGAACATCTTTTTTCATATTCGGCAATACTAGTGTAGGACCGTTACTTAATTAAAGACTACATTGTTTACATAGTCAACTACGTTACTTAGGATGAAGTAATGATTTACATGTGTAGATTCTGGCAAAGGAGAGACAGGCAGCTGTTTGTCAAGGAGAGACGAGACAGACAGTGTTTTTGCAGAGTACAACTAGGAGAGAGAGAGAGGAAGAAAGAGAGGAGAGAAGAGGGGATGGAAGAGAGCATGGGATTGGGAGAAAGAAGAGTCGGCATCAGCTGTCGGCAGAGAGAGAGAGAGAGACAAAACCAGATGTCATCCTCTCTG
>CM042168.1:83274331-83311831 GCA_023376005.1 Doryteuthis pealeii
GCTTTACATTTAAACCGATATGCACGCTTAATTCATTTAATTATAATTAATTAATTAACAAATTAGGTATGACTTTAATTAAGCACATAATCTCACCAATATATATATATATATATATATATATATATATATATATATATATATATATATATATATATATATATATAGATCTAGATCTAGAGAGAGAGAGAGAGAGAAATGGAAATGAATCCGAAATATATGTTATATATATATATATATATATATATATATATATATATATATATATATAAACATATATTTCAGATTCATTTCCATTTCTCTCTCTCTCTCTCTAGATCTATCTATCTATCTATATAATATATATATATATATATATATATATATATATATATACTTTTGTTGGGATGAAATTTATTGCTATAATTAGTCAACACGTGTTTTGGTCAAATTTGTTTTACATCTATTTTAAATAGAACATTCCGTGGATGTGAACAAATTTTGATCGAAACACGTGTTGACTAAAAAACAGCAAAAAACTTTCATCCTATGCAAAGTATATTTTTTTTTTCTTACAATCATGAACAGACCAATTTTTGAATGGCAGTCTCTGGAGCTGTGACTGCAAACAAACAGTGATGCTTGCTGGAGTTGCTGATGTCTCTCCTTCCTTATGGCTCTCTTTTCTGCGGCGGTTTCTTTCCTCTCTTTTTCACTCCTTTTCGTCTTTTTTTTGTCTGACGAGGAGTCGCCAGGTCACACAAATAAATATTATTATATATATATATATATATATAAATATATATATATATATATAATATATATAATATATATATTATTTTCTCTATTTTGGTTACAGTTGACCCCATATGAATTCAAGGGTAAATATAAAATATCACCACTGAAATACTTGTAAAATCTAACCTTTGAAAAGTTATTTGATCGTGCTATAGGCTTTGTTTTGGAATTGTATCCTAACAGACAGACCGAGACGCCAGAAATATATAAGATTTTATGTTCATATATATATATATATATATATATTATATATATATATATATATATATATATATATTGACGGAAAATATTATTACAAAGTCAAGAACGACAATAGCGACAGAAGTGGACCACTATTTGGCTCGATTGGCGACAAAGGTGGACACTACAGGGTCCGACTGGCGACAGAGGAGTATACCACGCAGCAATGCTCTCAGTGGTGGCAGACAAGTTGGCGTTGAAGAACACCCACGGATCAGCAGCTCCGAAGAATTCTACCACCCAAAAGGAGGGGAGGGTTAATGCAAAGAATTCTACAAGAGAGCGCAAATCATGTAATGTAATGGTTAACGAGTGGTTTATTTTTATTTTTTATCTTATATTAAGTGAAAAAGACAAAAATAAGGAAAATGGGGAAAATCCCACAAGTGAGACCGGGTGTATTGGTTGTTTTTTTTTTAATGACATGTTAACCTTGTTGGGTTATTTTATGCCAAAGACGTCTTGTTTTTTTATATTCATTCATGATGGTATTCAATTTTTTTTTTCAAACTCAGTTTTTTTTAAATACATATTTTTAACTCAGTTTATTTTTAACCCATAGATGGGAACCCCCCAACAAGTGCTACTACTCTGCGTCAGAATGGACCTGGGAGTAATGAGGATGAAGGGGTACTCCACACTCACAAGAGCTCCAGAAATTCAACAACATCATGTGTCATTCAATCTTACATACTTTAGAAAAAAGTGCCCATGGTGTAACGGTTATCAAGACCGGACTGACGAGACAAAGAAAATGTCGAAATAAATTTATATCCAAACCAAGGTATCCATTCATTTATTTATAATATTCCATATATGTAAAAAGAAAAACATGTATATAATCAGATCTTTATATGTACCTTTGAGTTCTCAATTTTGGTTGAATCCTATCAAGGAAAAACTTGATACCATCTACCATATATATATAATCAGATGATTTAAAAATAGATGTGTATGTGTGTGTGTGTATTTGTGTGTATGTCTGTATGTCTCTGGGTATACATAAAATATATAATTTTTATTTATGTTGTTTTATTCTGACCTTTATATGAACTAGCAAGAATATGCGCCCTCTACCGGTCGAAAATATGTAAGTTTTAAATTAAGGAAGTATATTAAATTAGAAAGACTAGCAAAATTAAATAAGAACGCATATAAAAAGATTAGAACTATTTTGATTATATTTTAATTGGTTTCTATATAAAATCTTTCATAGGATTGATTTTTATGCATTGAAGAATAAAACAATGATATTAGAGATCAATAACACCAAGTAATTATTTATTAAACCTGGTTATGTTAAAACCGGTATGCAAATTAACCACATCATGAATTATGTAAATCTTTATTTCTTCGTGATATATAAGTTATATTGCTACTCATGCGCTGAGTTGCTGAGGGCTGGTGTCGAACTTGGAACTTGGAACTTTGTAGTTCCGAGCCGGATACGCCACCGACTGAGCGAAACCGGCTCTAAGGATCTAGCACAGGTCATAGCCGTGTGTTACTCATGCGCAGAGTTGGCGATGGTCGGTAACGAACTTGGAACCTTGTCACTAATAGGCACCCCAGCCCAAATCTGTTTTGAAAGGAAGTGAATTTTGCTTTTCACCGGTCGTTAGTAAACAAAACAGCCGGCCGATAAAAACCAGAAACATTTTTAGACTAAAATAGTTTTTGATTTTTATAGAAAAAAAATTATTATTACATGTTGTTGTTAGCATATGTAAGTAAAAGTCAACGGGGCGGCCTAAAGTCGATATCAGCCAGTCAGCGAGGGAGTCTATCCCATTTTCAATAGCGCTATACCAAGGAGATAGTTTTTAGCATCTGATGTGGAGTGCTACTCATGTGAAAAAATTAATTTTGCGCTAAAGATAAACTAATATTGTTATTTAAAAAAACAAAAACTTAAAACGAAAGACATGTTTATTTATTTTCCATGTGCCTCTACGGATAGTTAATATTAATAAGTATTTATTTAAAAAAAAAGATTTTGCTAGGGTTAGGGGTTAGGGGTTAGGTTGGTTTGGTTTGTTTTGTTTTACGGCATATCAACCTCAGTGGGTCATTTAATGCCGATAAAGTTTTGAAATAAATCAATTCTTAATGGATAATACATTTTTTTATAAATCCATTTTTCTATTTAACCCATAGATGGGACCCTAACAGGTACTACCACTCCGGGTCAGAGTGGACCAGGGAGCAATGGTGATGAAGGGGTGCTCCACATTCCCCAAAACTTCAAAACTGGAACCTCACCATCAGATAGAGTTTAACGTCATTCCCAGGACATGTAGACCCGCAGCCACCGCCTTCTAGCACCCATATGATAAAGAGGGGTTGGGGCTTGCCATAAGGTTGGAGTTAAGGTTAGGTTTAGCAGTTATTATTATAACCTTATAATATACTTTTTATAGCTTTAACTATTCCAGTGTTAAACGTGTCTAACATTAAAAGTTTTATAATTAAAAAATAATTGCTATTGATTTAATAAAAACAATATGAAATCTTATTATAATGGAGATTGTGTGTTTTTCTGTCTGTAACCGAAACTATATTACTACTCAAGTCACAATTCCCTTAGTTATTGACATCACATTCTCAATGATTTTATTTTTATTTTAACCTCAATTATTAATAAAATTGTTTTACATTATTAATACTGTTAGCCATATCTACATGATATTTACCGCGTACCCCACTTGTACAGGTCAGGCACAAAGTCCCTATTAACGTGGGACCACCCGCAAGCCGAAGCTCATGGAATGGCAGGTGAAAAAATCAAGGGGGCGCCTCAGGCACTGGGCAATAAACCCAGCCCTTCCCCTTTAAATCAAGGGGGCAGGTGTTGCCTGGGGGGATGGCCCCCTGGGATCGACGCCGTTAAGTATATCAATGGTCCAGAGGCCGAAGCCACTGTTGACCATATCTACATGGTATTTACCGCGTACCCCACTTGTACGGGTCAGGCACAAAGTCCCTATTAACGTGGGACCACCCACAAACCGAAGCTCATGGAGTGGCAGGTGAAAAATTGCGTCGATCCCGTCGGCATTCCCCCTCAAGGGGGGCGCCTCAGGCACTGGGCAATAAACCCAGCCCTGCCCCTTTAAATCGAGGGGGGCAGGTGTTGCCTGGGGGGATGGCCCCCTGGGATCGACGCTATTAATTATATCAATGGTCCAGAGGCCGAAGCCACTGTTGACCATATCTACATACTAACAACATACAATTGTATTTATATATACAACAAAGTATTGGCTTACAGTGTGAACGGAAAGGCTAATTTGCATATTGTTATTAAAAAATCGAATTTAATAAATATGTGCTCAGTGTTATTGATTTCTAAATGTTTGGTTTTATTTTAATGAATATAAGCAAAAATCTCTTCAATGAATCTTAAATGAAATCCATTAACAAGAAAAAATAACTGTCATTTCATTCTTTACTTCCTATTTTAACTAAATACTTAAATTAGAAAAAAATAACAATGAAAGACGAGAGTGATGGAAGAGAAAGTTTCAGTTGTTCTATTTTTCGATTATACCCCCCTCTATTTCAAATCTTTTTATCTGCATTCTTATTTAGTATCATTAGTCTTTCTAATTTAATATAATATTCTATTACATTAAAACTTAACTACTTGCACCCGGAGGGTGCATATATTTGCTAGTAAGTTTTAAAAAAGTGTCTTTAATATAAAAAGGTACCTTTCGTTTATAGTTTTATAATTTAAAAAAAAGTGTGTCTAAAAATCGTCTGTTAACAAACAACCGGATTTTAACGGTGAAGAGCAAAACATGTCCTGGGGTGCCTAATGATGTCTTGGTCCCAATTGTAGTTCCAATGCGGATGTTCTATCGACTGAGCAAAAGCGGTCACTGAGGATCTGGGAAACTAGCTTTTTAGACAGCTGCTTTAGTTCGGGAGAAGCTTAGAAAAAACTGACACAGAATAAATGTTTCCCGGTAATTTTTTTTTGTCTCTGTCTCTCCCTCGGCAAGGGAGAAATAGGACACAAACACCACAGGAGGAAAAAAAAGGAAAAAAGAATTAAAATAAAATAATAAAAAGAACCAAGACTATCAAGAGCTGGAAAATCACACACCCGGCGACGGAGAGACGGTCTACCCGGTCTATCTACCCCTTACACTAAAAGAGCGAGAAGAGAGCACACTCGTGTATGCAATGGGTTGTCCTGACGTATCATCGACAACCCAGTCTATTCAGCCGACCCTTCGTACACGATGTGGTGTCAGGCCCTGTCACACAAAACTCGTTGCAGAGGGTCCTGGTGGGGTCGAGGTCAAAAAAAGCTAAATCGATCACTTTGCGAACGCGTGTCTAGACGGACTGAGAGAGAGCGAGAGAGAGAGACGAGAGAGACAGCGCAGAGAGAGACAGAGGCAGAGAGAGCGAGACAGAGAGAGCGAAGAGACAACTTGGCTTCGAAGTGTACTCGTTGGACGATTTTTTGTCCCGAGGTTTTGTGCATCGGGTTTTTGTTAGTTGAGAGGGTGACATGATTTTGTGGGGGGCTAAGATCATCGGGTGGGGGAGGGGGACTGTCTTAACGGCTTTGCAGTTTTACCTTGAGGTGCGTCTTAAAGGCCAGGCTCGTGGCTAAATTTGGTCTGTGCGTTCGAGTTCATCTCCACACCATGTGATTACATTTTCTTATTCGCCCTCTCTCCCTCTCTCATATATATATATATATATATATATATATATATATATATATATATAGGAAGAATATGTGCTTAATTGAAGTCATACCTAATTTGAAAATTAATTGGTTATAATTAAATGAATTAGGCGTGCATATTGGTTTAAATATAAGGCGTAAACAAATCGAGAAAAAGTCAATCTCTGTATGTACATTTCAGCATATTAGGCCTCATCAGCAGAGTTATAGACAGGTGCTGATGAGGCCTAATAGTCTCTGCATGTACATTTCAGCCTGACTTTTTCTCGGTTTGTTTACGTCTTAAATTTAAACTGATATGCACGCCTAATTCCTTTAATTATAAGTAATTAATTTTCAAATTAGGTATGACTTCAATTAAGCACATATTCTCCTAAAAATTGTCGGCTATCGCCATCTCAAACAGATTGTTTGTCCACTTCATATATATATATACCAATATGTAGAGATAACGGCTAAACTTGCAAATTGGTCGGAAAATTAAAACGGAAAGTTTTTTGGTGGTCTCCCATGACAGTTTAACTACAGTCTATGAATGAACTTTATGCGAATTGGGTTATGGTTGAGTTGGGTCGGTATCGAACCAGGAACCTTGTGGTTTCCTGCCGAACACACTAACGACTGAGGTAGTGAGCACATATATACAGTTTCATTAGAAGAGTGTTAAATATCTGTCATAGAGCGATAATAATAATAATAATAATAATAATAATAAGAAGAAGAAGAAGAAGAAGAAGAAGAAGAGTGATGATAATTATATATATATATATATTATATATAAATGCCCATTAAGTGGCAATTGTTTGGCTAATAACATCATATATAAAGCCACAATCAAGGACAATGTAAATAACAACGAGGAAAAAAACTTACATTGGTGCCACTGAAAACAATTGGAAAAGTAGGTGGTATAACCATAATTTAAGTTTTAACAACAAAAAATATGAAAACAGTACCACCTTATCCAAACATATATGGCAGATCAAAGAAAAAACGGGCAGATTATCACTAGTGTTATTTAGTCTTGCAACAAGGTTACTCCTCTCAGTACTGAACTGACTCATTGCTGCTTAACTTTGGTGCTTTCACTGTGACGTCCGCCATGTCGGCTGGGGCGTTAGAATGCACCGACTGCACCTCTGCAGAGGGGTAAGACTCCCCCAATGGTGCCACCTGTTGGCCGTGGGTGGCGACCTGTGATGCTTAAGGATAGAGCCCAGGTGGATGAGCAGTTCATGACATGCAATACTCCAATTTGGCCCTATCTTGGGCTAGACGGGCGGTCGGAGAGGCCCCCTCCGATCAATCGGCTGGTCACATCAAGCCCTAGCACCTATATGATTTTCCCAACCCTATTGCCCTTATGGCAAGCCCCAACCTCTTTTTATCATATGGGTGCTAGAAGGCGGTGGCTGCGGGTCTACATGTCCTGGGAATGACGTTAAACTATCTGATGGTGAGGTTCCAGTTTTAGAGGTTTGGGGAATGTGGAGCACCCCTTCATCACCATTGCTCCCTGGTCCACTCTGACCCGGAGTGGTAGTACCTGTTAGGGTCCAATCTATGAGTTAAATAGAAAAATATATTTATAAAAAAAATTGTATTATCCATTAAGAATTGATTTATTTCAAAACTTTATCGGCATTAAATGACCCACTGAGGTTGATATGCCGTAAAACAAAACAAACCAAACCTTCACCGTGACGTGTACGTAAATCAAGTCCATTATAATTGTTAACTATTGTTATCTTATAATACTCGTTTGGTGAGGGCAGGGACGATGCCCTTAAGAAGGGGGACTATTATTCGCCCTTAAGAATAAGGTACTCGCTTGCTGGCTTTGCCTTTAGGCCTCCAACTGTATTTAATTAAATAGATTATTTTCTTTAACACAGTCCAGACAATAGAGAAATAAATAAATAAAAATTCCCTTCCCCCATTAACTCTTGTAGGAAGTGTGTAATCTATTTACAATCTTATCTCTACAATTTTTTGACAGTCACATTTCGCTTTCTATTAAAAAAGATCTTTATGCACAAACATCTCATTCGTACGTTGGCCATACAACTACCACCCTATCCCATATATATTAACTTGTCATTCGTCTTGTAAAAAGAAAATGCAATTCGGTTTTGTATTGATGAGCGTTTGACACTGGTGTTTCTTTTGAATAAATGGATAAGTTCAAAGTAAAGACAAGGGTCTTTAGAAGACTTTTTTTTTGTGGGGATACACCTTTTTTTTAACTCTAGATTCTACTGTAATATATATATTATATATATATAATATATATATATATATATATATATATGTTTGAAAAAATGAATAAATAAAGACAAGAAAATGTTGAATGGATATACAAGGACATCCTCTCGGCCGAAACATTGTCGGCATTTTATTAAACATTTTTAGCCATTCAAAATTTTCTTTCCTTTATCTATGTTTTCACAATATATAGGATTCACTTCCATTTTTTCAACTTTCATAATATATATATAATTAATTTTCAAAAATTAGGTACGACTTCAATTAAGCACATATTCTCCCAAAAATTGTCGGCTAAATAAAGCCATATCAAAACACATCGTCTGTTTGTTTACTTCTCATATATATATATATTATATATATATATATATATATATATATATATATATATATATATATAGAGAGATAGAGATGGAGAGAGAAAGAGAGGGAGAGAGAAAGAGAGGGAGAGAGAGATAGAGAGACCCCGCCACCTCAGAATGTGTGCTCATTTTGATTAAATCTATACTAGAAAAAAAAACGAGGGTCACCTATTGAGCTCTGGGTAGATAACTGGGACCAGGAAGAAAGTTAGTTTGCAAAACGAATTGGATTAAAAGAATAAATATGAAATTAAAATCAGTTTGCTTAAATTTTCATTTAAGTCGAAAACTGACCAATAAGTTAATCTACCACTCACACTTTCCAATCTCTCTCTTTACTTCTCACAAAGAAAACTAACGTATATAAGGAGTAGTTTATCAAAATATATATAGAGAGAGGGGGAGGTGACAGGCAGAATGGAAAGTAAGAGACGGGTGAGTTTTTTTTTGCTTAATTGCAAATTACGACTAATTCGAACCAAATAAAATAGATTTTTTTAAAACATGATTTTATCCTAAAACTAAGGAATATTTTGTGATGTATTTTGTGTCATTAAACTGAATAGGAAAAAGCCTTTAGCAAACAATCATTGATTTACTCAGCTTAAGTATAATAATTGATATATTCAAGGCAGTAGACTGTTGAAAAATATATACTCTAAAATAAATGTTTTTCTCATCAGTATATATATATATATATATATATATATATATATATATATAAACACTTTATACTATATATATATTCGTAGGTGGATTACCAGGCAATTTGGTATTAGGAGGATTCTAAGCTGGTCTTTTCTTCCAACGGTAAAGTGTTAGAGAGGCCAGGTCCAATTTGAGAGCTCGATGTTTAATTTATTTTATAAACAGAGCAATATAATTAGTAAAGAAAAAGCTTAAAAATGTTCTTCACCAATAAATAAATAAATAAATATCCGTCTATCTATCTATCTCTCTCTCTCTCATATATATATATATATATATGTGTGTGTGTGTATCTTATTATAATGGAGATTGTGTGTTTGTCTGTCTGTAACCGAAACTATGTTACTATACAAGTCACAATTCCCTTTAGTTATTTACATCACATTCTCTATGATTTTATTTAAACCTCAATTATTAATAAAATTGTTTTACATCATTAAGACTGTTAACCATCTCTACATACTAATCACATGCAATTGTATTTATATATACAGCAAAATAGTGGATTACAGTGTGAAAGGGAAGGCTAATTTGCATATTGATTGTAAAAAAATTGATTTTAATAAATATATGCTAGGTATTATTGATTTCTAATTGTTGAGTTTTATCTTATTGAATATATGCAAAAGTCTTGGGGATAAATCTTAAAATAAATCCATTAACAAGAAGAAATAACTGTAATATTATTCTTTACTTCCTATTTTAACTAAATAGTTAAATTAGAAAAATTTACCAATGAAAGACGGGAGTAATGGAAAATGATGGAAGAGTTAGTTTCAAAGTTGTTCTATTTTTCAATCATACCCCCCTCTGTTCCAAATCTCTTTATCTGCATTCTTATTTAGTTTCATTAGCCTTTCTAATTTAATATGATATTTTATTATATTAAAACTTAAATACTTGCACCCGGGGGGGGGGGTGCATATATTTGCTAGTATATATAAAATGTTTATGCTTAATTTACCAGTGATACGTTATTCTTTATTCAGGAAGGGTTTAATTAACTTTCAAGTAATAACCCAAGCAAGCTCTTAAACTTGAAGTGGTTCTGCGTTTTTATGGGGGGTAGGGGGTGGCGAGAGACACTCTACATAAAACGTTTAAAGTGATAGCCTCACGGCAGGGAAAGCGACGGTTACATGGGTCTTATTATTGTAAAAATAGAAGAAAAGCCCTCTCGGCCAGGAGATGGGTTTTTTTTTTTTTTTTTTTTTTGTTTTTTTGACGAAGGGGGTACATTGGAGTGATTTGATTGTGAGTTGGACGTAAAAGGCCAGTAGACAGGAGAGCTTTGGGAGGTTGTTTGTTGTTTATTAGCTGGTTGGGTGTATCCAGCCGGCGATCCTTTTGGGGTTCTAACAATGAACAGCGTCAAACAGAGAAATAATGGCGGTGTTCGTCAGTGGCTGTGAAAACATTGTCAATGGCGATATTGGCGACTATGTCAATTGATGGCTAAAGGGTTGACGAAAAGAAGGGGGATGGGGAGAGTGACGTGGGAAAGAAAGAAAGAAAAGGGAGTATTAATTAGTAGAGAGAAAAAAAAATCAAGGTGACGAAAGAAAGAAGGAAGGAAGGATTTTTTTAAGAAAAGAAATTAAAGCGAAAAGAAGAAAAGAAAGAAAGAAGCAACAAGAAGGAAGCTTTTTTTTTTTAGAATTGAAGAATTAAAAAAAAAAAAGGAAAAATGCAACATGAGTTGGAGGTGAGACGGAAATATTGGGTAAGAAGGAAAAAGAGGAGGCAAAGGACAAGAGGGATAAACGAGAGAAGAGAAATAGAGAGAGAGAGAGAGAGAAAGAGGAGGGAGAGAGAGAGAGGGAGGGACGGGGGTATGATTAAAAATCAAGACGACGAAGAGAGAGGGGAGAGGGAGAGGAGAAATAGAGAGAGAGTAAAAGAGAGAACGAGAATAAGAGAGAGAGAGAGTAAAAGAGAGAACGAGAATAGAGAGAGAGAGAGTAAAAGAGAGAACGAGAATAAGAGAGAGAGAGAGAGAGAGAGAGAGAGAGAATGAGAGAGAGAGAGAGAGAGAGAGAGAGAGAGAGAGAGAGAGAGAGAGAGAGAGAGAGAGAGACGAGAAGAGAACGAGAAGAGAGAGAGAGAAGAGAGAGAGAGAGAGAGAATGAGAGAGAACGAGAATAAAGAGAGAGAGAGAGAGAGAGAATGAGAGAGAGAGAAAGATAAAAGAAAGAAAGAGAGATATATAAAAGAAAGAAAGAGAGATATATAAAGAAAGAGAGATATATACAACAAAGAAAGAGAGATATATAAAACAAAGAAAGAGAGATATATAAAACAAAGAAAGAGAGATATATAAAAGAAAGAAAGAGAGAGAGAGGCAGAGAAAAGATCAAAGGGTGATAGTGAGGAGAGAGAGAGAGAGAGAGAAAAGAAGCAGAGGAGTGCAAGGTTAGAGAAATACAAAGGAGTCTAGAAAAAATAAATAAATAAATAAATAGTTAAAAAAAAGAAAAAAAAAAGGTCTATAATTTTCTTGTCAAAACAAAAAACAAAAAACACAAAAAACAGCAAAAGGTGTGCTAGTTTTTTTGGGGTTTTTTTCTTTTGTTTTCTTTTTTTTTTTTCATGGCGTATCTACTCCAAAATGTTTCTGAAGAGGACAAGAAAATTAGAAAGAAATTCAACGTCGGCCATTTTTCCTTTTCTACCGGATTTGCGTCAATGGATATTGAGATAAAGTTAATTTTTGATTAATCGTTAGACTTGCCCCCTTTTTTTAAAACCAGGGAAACGGGGGGGGGGGTGCGAGAATCAGGGAAGTAGTGAAGCCTTTCATTAACAATAAGATATCTCGACTTGAGACGCCCACCACGGCTTCAGTGGTACAGCGGAGATGAAGGGTTAAACCTGTGAAAGGAATTTATTTTAAACAATGAAAATTGAAAGATTCCGTGCCGGGTTGAAATGAACACTCGTTTCGACCTGTAATGGTCAGTTGGCACCACGTTCCACCATTTTACCCCTTTTTTCTTTGTGGAAAGCGAGAAAAGGGAAAAGAAGAAGAAGAAGAAGAAGAAGAAGAAGAAGAAGAAGAAGAAGAGAAGGAGAGAGAGAGAGAGAGAGAGAGAGAGAGAGAGAGAGAGAGAGAGAGAGAGAGAGAGAGACCTAAGTAGAGCAAATAATAAAGTTAAACTTAATGAGTCAGATATACCTACTAATAGTTTCGGTCATCAGGGCAAGAATCTGACTCTTGCCCTGATGATCTACTAAGCGAAACTATTAGTAGGTATATCTGACTCATTAGGTTTAACTTATATATATATATATATATATATATATATATTTTAAACTACTGACGATTATTGTCACGATTTTTTTAAACGTTTTAAAAGCGAGACAACGGAAACATTCCACCAGTTTCACACCTGAAGATGGTACAAAGATATGCTGAAAGCGCCCGTGAAGAAACATTTGGTGGATTTCTACACCAGTTCCACCCTGACATTAAAAAGATGGCCAGACAGTTAGAAAGGATCGAACAAAAACTCGTCCGACAAGCATCGTCAGTAGAGTTTAACAAAACAGGTTTAAAAGAAAAAAAATGGTACCAAAATATACTATATTACTTATATATATATATATATATATATATATATTATATATATATATATTATATGGAGAATATCAGCTTAATTGAAGTCGTACCCAATTTTTGAAAATTAATTAGTTAATAATTAACGAATTAGGTGGGAATACCTATTCAAATGTAAGGCTAAACAAATCGAGAAAAATCAATCTCTGTATGTACATTTAAGCCTATTAGGCCTCATCAGCAGAACTATAGACAGAAAGAACGCTTTGTGTGTGATTCGAACCCTGACTGTCAAGCTGACAGGCAGGGACTCTAACCGTTACACCAGCAGGCCCCATCCCAGATTTTTCGTAGTAGGTTATATTCCACTTTATGGTGACTTTTACTACACGACAGTATGAGACATTTTCTTTATTTTCATCTGTAGTTTGAAATTCTTGTGGTTGGAGATAGCAGAGACTTTGTTAGAAAGCAGTTATCATTTAACCCCTTCCCCTTCGTAAACGACACTCCCAATTTCAAAGGGCGACACCTCCACCCCACCCCTCTACCGTGATTCTTACTCCAAATTCTTTTGCCGTTTCTAATCACAGAAGAAAAAAAAAACACTATATGGGTTAATGACACACGGCACAACGATGACACACTAAGATTTTGTTTATTTACTTTTTATCTATTGTTATACAAATGCGGACGCAAAGGTGACGTAAGGGTTATCGGCCAGGAAAATGGAAACGGGGAGACGGGTTCAAATTTCGACCGAGACTGTTTGCGTTCAACCTCGCACTAATGCCCATAACAAATACATTTTCCCCCCTCATAATCAGGTCGTGCTGGCAGAACGGATTCCCATGACTCTCTCACCAACCGTCCCTATCAGGGTTTTTTTTTTTGGGGGGGGGGTGCATGCAGTTATATGATATCGTGTATTCCTATGTAATACAAAATAATTTGCACTCAGCTGTATGGTTTCAAGTATTCCCATCTAATACAAATAATTATATGTCTGTCACCTTTTCACTTGCGCGAGACCAAAGAGATTGTTTTAGCGTCTGAGGTGGAGCACCACGCTTACCATCAGCTCCCCACTTTACCACCCAGATCCCCGTGCTGCTTATACGGTGAGTTGGTGGGGGGCGGTATCGAGCCAGGAACCTTGTGGTTCCTAGTCGGGCGCTTTACCAACTCAGCTAAACCGGTTGGTACTTGACCAGAAGTACTGGGGAAACGAGTGAGAATCCAACACCCTGACAATGTTACTCTTGCTCGTTTACTATTACCTAGTGGTTCCTAGTCGGGCGCTCTACCAACTCAGCTAAACCGGCTGCTACTTGACCAGAAGTACTGGGGAAACTAGCGAGAATCCAACACACTGACAATATTACCCAACGCATAAAGCGACAACTTATCTATCGCGGGAAAAAAAATAAAAATGAAACCAGATAGTCGGCGAGCTTGATAGCAAAGATGGGGACCGACGCGATTCTCGCGATGAACGAGAGTCCTAGATTTTATTTATTTATTTATTTAAATAAAATGCGACTCGCTTCAAATGACAGCCGTGTGTCTTAAAAATGCCGGCCTACACAGGCGACAAAGGTCACGGCAATGTATTGTCTGTCATAATTAAACAGTCCCAGACTCATAAAAACACTGGTGACCTCTGTTTGCGGGGTTATCTTGTTTTGGCAAAATAACACAGGTGTTTTCTAAATACAGGTGTGCTGTATATAACAAATACGCGCAAAAACAACCTTTAAAAGAAGAAGATCACAGACTGATTATAAACAATTAAACATTACTTTGCACACCTGTATTTACGAAATATATCTCAAGAAACAATGCTTGATAAATAGAGAAACATTAGATTAGAATAGGGACTGGCAAACTGAGCCTAAAATGCGTTTTTGACAAAATGACTAAATTAAAGTTTTGAAATAAAATAACTGATGCATTATAAAATTCATTAATTGATAAATCAATACTGAAAATTTCATTAAAATCGGATAATTACCTGATTTTTGGTAAATTTTTTTCCAATCGCGAATGTTATATTAAAATTGTAAACAAGCGCTTAAAACCCTTGAAAAAGAGACAGAATGGCGGATCGCGTCGAAATTGACCAAAACAAATGGTTTTAAATCGTTTAAAAATAAACTGCATATGTAATGATACTTTTCTTTTTTTAATGATGGTCATTATGTTACAGAAAATAATTTATCAAAAATCAGGAAATTATCGGATTTTAATGAAATTTTCAGTGTTTATTCATCAATGAATGATCTTTATAATGCATTATTTATTTTATTTCAAAACTTTCTCATTTTTTTCAGGTCACTTAATTTTGACCCCCTCTTATGCTGGGGGCGTAAAATTGTTTCGAGTTAGTCTTATATTGTACTAATTACAGTATAAATAAAAGAGATAAAAAACCGAAGTTATGAATAGAAACAAAACAACAACAAAAATTTACGGTTGCTGTTCTATGAGAAAATAAGTACCGAAAATCGAAAAATAAAATGTAAAAAAGTAATAAATAATTAATTCTTTGGAGATTTTTTTTTTTTTTACTCATTTCGATAATTATTTAATTGGCTATTATCTTATAAAAGAAAAAAATTATACATCGATGTTTTTTCTGCTTAAAAAGGGGAGGGTGTACATTTTCAATCGAGTTTTTCTTCAAAACTTATTACTTTATGTATCTAAAATAAGGTTTGCATTGAATAGATACTTATTTTTAGAATCTAAAAATATAACATTTTAAACTTAAAATCCGAATATTTTTATTTTAAATGAATTTTATATATTAATTTTTCATAGCAAAAATACTAAATTAAAGTTTTGAAATAAAATAACTGGTGCATTATAAAATTCATTAATTGATAAATCAATACTGAAAATTTCATTAAAATCGGATAATTACCTGATTTTTTGGTAATTTCTTTTGCAATCGCGAATGTTATATTAAAATTGTAAACAAGCGCTTAAAACCCTTGAAAAAGAGACAGAATGGCGGATCGCGTCGAAATTGACCAAAAAAATGGTTTTAAATCGTTTAAAAATAAACTGCATATGTAATGATATTTTTATTTTTTTAATGATAGTTACTACTTATCGATTTAGGCAAAGTTTGACCTTAAATAATAGATTTAATTAATTTTAATTCGCTTTTAAAACTCGTAGAAGCTGATTTTTTGGCCACTCCCTAGATTAAAACGTCTAAATTATATATACCGGCAGAATAAATAAAAAACACCCTCTGAGCGATGTAAAAATAATTTTTTGAAAAATATTGCCTGAGTGGGGTGGGAGTTAAAAATTCAAACGCCAGAGAGTTTATACCATAAGTAAGTAAAATCATCAAATTTATTAAAGGAGTAAAAAATAAAACAATTTGAAATGGAAACTTTGTTCTGATAACGTTAAATATGTATTGAAATAAAACAAACTATATATAAATATATAATACCGAGCATGTATTTTTTAAAATTTGTTTTCAAAAACAATACGGACCGTCTAAGGTTGCGTGCTCAAATTTTGAGTGTATTTATTCTATGTTATGACGATTTTGGGTAATGTGACGTAAGCAGTGACGTAGTTTTTGTTACAGAAAAAATAGAGAGCGAATTTACATATATATATATATATTATATATATATATAATATATATATATATGTGTATGTGTGTGTGTGTGTGTGTGTGTGTGTGTATTGGGGGATATGTGCTTAATTGAAGTCAGACCTAATTTTGAAAATTAATTAGTTAATAATTAATGAATTTTAGGCGGGCATATATGTTCAAATGTAAGGCTAAACAAATTTCGACCTATTAGGTCTCATCAGAAAGGTTATAGACGAGACCTAAAAGGTCGAAATGTACATTCAGGGATTGACATTTTCTCGATTTGTTTAGCCTTACATTTGAACATATATGCCCGCCTAAAATTAATTATTAACTAATTAACTTTCCAGAATTGGGTATGACTTCAATTAAGCACATATCCTCCAAAAATTGTCGGCTAAAAGCCATATCAAATAAATGCATTGTTTATTTACTCACTCTCATATATATATATATATATATATATATATATATATATATATATATATATATATATGCATGTATACTAGCAAGAATGTGCCCCGTCCCTGGAGTAAATATGTAGTGTTGTAAGTTATGGACTGTTCAGTTGCCAGGATTTTGTCCTTAAGCATCACGACTCGCCACCTATAGCTAACAAGTGGCCCCATCGGAGATATTTTACTCCTCTGCAGAGATGCAGTCGGTGTATTCTACTGCCACAGCGGAAATGGTGATAAAACTATGAATCGATCACAGCATTATTATTATTTTTTTTTTAGGTATTATAATTTCGAATGTAAAGATCAAATTTTGGATATTATCTTAAACTAGACCTTAAAACCTCTAAGAATACTCGTAGATTTTGGGAAATTGAAAGAAATGAAATAATATCTAACGGTAATGCAAGATTTAAGTTTTTTTTTTAAGGGTGATAATTTGTCCCCTAAAATAGAAGCAAGATTTGACCATTTTAAAAAAATATATACACCCCTCACTAAACTTTTACACCCCCTTAAAAGCGATAAACATTGAAAGCATTTTTTGTTGTTTTGTTTTTCTAAAATTATGAAAAAATACACCCCTGTATATAATCAGTAGTCAAATAGCAAAAATATACTATGTATACATCAAAACAATAAAAACACAGAACAGTCAATGTATGTATTTTCCTTAACCCACAACTACAACATGTGACACGGGGTCAATGTGTAGTTGGGGGGGGGGGGTATCCGTATACCCACTCGATACGAAACATATGAATCAAAGTAACATTCAATATAAATAAAATTACAGCTTCCCTTGGTATATTACCGCAGACACCAGGGAGTGTCCCTGATCCTACCCCTTTTAGTGCAATGGGGAGGTCCTGTCTTTAGATAGAATACCCAGTCACCACGTTTCATATAACATATATGTTGAAAGAATGGATAAAGGAAAGAAAGTATAGAATGGATAATATAGGATATTCTAATCAATATTACTTACACGTGTTTCGGTCAGGAGTTTATCCATGTGTACATTATTCAAACTATTATTATTTTTAAATAACCAAATAAAATGAAATTATCTAAAAATAATAATAGTTTCAATAATGTACACATGGATAAACTCCTGACCAAAACACGTATAAGTAATATTGATTAAAATATCCTATATTATCCATTCTATACTTTCTTTCCTTTATCCATTCTTTCAACATTATATATATATATATGTATCAGTTCCATCATAGTGGTTGCAGTTAGCGTACGAAATATATACTGATCAAAATTACAATTTTAAAACCCTGAAAATTTGTATTTATCTATTTGTTTTTTTAGATTAGGCTTGTTAATTTGTATTTAAATTTTTCAGACTGTTGTCCTCGTCTTTATTGTTATATACACATTGTTTCGGCAATCTACCACAATGGATCAAAGAAAGGGTTCGGTTCGAAGTTTCGTGAAGGCTCCAGAGTTTCTACAAGACGGTTCCCAAGTTCGATGCCTGACGAAGGCTTGTGAGCACATCTTCCGAAACCTTGTGTATATATCAATAAAGATGAGGACAACAGTCTGAAAAATCTAAATAATATAAAAATACATCTAATAATACTGGCCTGCGTTAAAAAAATCTTTTTCCAAAGGTCAAAGGTTTACAAAAGGATATATGATCACCATTTTATGCTGAATTCACAACTGCCATTCATTGTGTTTAGTCAGGTCTGGTTTTCTTTTTTAGCACATAATAATAACACTTATTCAAAAGCCTGTGGACTCTTCAAGTAAGAGCCTGTATCTTGAAAATTTGATCTGGTTAGATAGAATGAGGCCGGGTTAGCTCAGTCGGTAGAGCGTTCGGCTAGAAACCACAAGGTCCCCGCCAACTCAGCGTATGAGTAGCACAGGGATCTGTGCGGTAAAGTAAGGAGCTGATGGTAGGTGTGGGGCTCCACCTCAGATGCTAAAACAATCTCCTTGGTCTTGCGCTATTGAAAAGGGGATATACTCCCTCGCTGACTAGCTGATACCGACTTTAGGCCGCCCAGTCGACTTTTTTTTTTTTTTAGATAGAATGAGAAGAATTTTTGAATTCAGCGTAAAAAAATCCTTAAGATCAGCTGTTTTATATTCAATTTTGAAAACATCGCAGACCAGTGTAATCGTTTTCATAATTTTTTTTATTTTCAATTTTTTTTTTTTTTCAAATCAATAATTAACATGAAAATTTATCATAACGAAATATGAACAATTTAGCAAATTAATATTTTAATCTCACAATAAAGACATTTATTATTTTCTTTACAAAAATTATTACCATACCAAATCGACTAACGGGTAATAAACATACAACACCAAAAGAATTTAATCAATATTAAACAAGTAAATAATATAGCTTATCACAGTAAATAGTCACATATACAAATAACTTTTAAAATAACTGGTGTGCCAAGAGTACCCCATGCACCCAGTTAAAAATCGGGACTCTCCTTTAGGGTGTTGCAATCTTATTTTCAGTCAGCATATATGCAAATGTAACAACTATCATGGAACAGAGGATATATATATATATATATATATATATATATATATATATATATATATATATATATATATGGGTAGCATCGTTTCATTCAAGGAAATTTGGTTATAAATAATAGAATGCTTATTGTTTTCAAGTTATTTTTCCTTTCAAGTTTCCTAATAATCCTTTTGATCTTATCATCGAGAAAGGTGTTAATCAGTTGTCTGAAAGGGGCCATTGTTGTTAAACCAAGTACTTCCGGTTCTTTTCTATACCATTCTCAAGGCTGACTATATTTTCCTTGACTATCATTATCAAGACTGTTTATTATTTGTCTAAACTAATTTTTGTCGCTAATGTGACGGTAAATAACGGTGGTAGTTTATTTTTTTAAACAAATCTAAACAGCCCTTATAAGTAAGTAAAGTCGACGGGGTGGCCTAATGTCGGTATCAGCCAATCAGCGAGGGAGTCTATCCCATTTTCACTAGCGCCAGACCGAGGAGATTTCTTTTGAGTTTGGGGAGGAACGCCACACTTACCATCAGCACAGATCCCTATGCTACTCACACGTTGAGTTGGCGTGGGCCGGTATCGAACAAGAAACCTTGCGATTCCTAAGCAAGTGCTCTACCGACTGAGCTGAACCGTCCCTTAATTGATTAGAAAAGAACCGAAAGTACTTGGTCTATTAATAATAACTCTTCCGAACAATTTATTTACGACTTTCAAGATGATAACATAAAAACATTGTTAGAAAACTTGAAAGAAAAAAACAACAAAAAAAAAAGAAAACAAACTTGAAAACAATAAGGAATCTATTATTTTTACCCAAATTTGGTTGAATATATATGAAATTTAACATTTTGAAAAAAACAAATGATGTTTGTTATGTAATTGCTGACAGAATCTGTTTCGACCAAATCGATAAATTGGCCTTCATCACGTTACAACAAGTTCTTTTGAGTTTTACTATAAACTATAATGCTTCTGATTTTGAAAAATAAAAAATAAAATTTATTTTATTTTTAAAACAGAATACGCATTTTTTTAAATTTTCAGCGGTTGAATACAGCGTTCGTTTTTGTAAACAGTCTTTTAACGGATATCTTTCTTTCCCGTCTATGTCGCTCGTTGATGAAGACCAACTTATCGATTTGGTCGAAACAGATCTGTCAGCAATTACATAACAAATATCATTTGTTTTTTTTTCAAAATGTCAATTTCATACTGTCGGATTAATTTCCCTCTATTTTTCATATATATATATATATAGTGTATATATATATATATATATAGGTATATGTAAAAACAAAATTTCTTTTGCGATGAAACAAAGAAATACAGTGCTCAATCACAGTTTGTAAGAGCTTATTTTATTTATTTTACAATGTTTTCATAGATCAAATGTTCATTATCAACGACCGCGTTTCATGCTAAAAAGCAATCATCAGGTTGAGGAACAAGATCCAATGGTGTTTGTTGGGGTTCTTTTACTCAATGTCACATTTAGCCTAAATGTGACATTGAGTAAAGAACCCCAACAAACACCATTGGATCTTGCTCCTCAACCTGATGATTGCTTTTAGCATGAAACCGCGGTCGTTGATAATGAACATTGATCTATGAAAACATTGTAAAATAAATAATAATATATATATGTATATATATTATATATTTATATATTATATATAATATATATCACACACACTAACTGGTTCGAAGATCGAGGCAATAGCAAATACTTAATGGCAATTTACTAAGACGAATAGGCAAGGCAAAACAAAAAAAACATGCACACACAATTTCAGAATGAAATGTGAGACGTAACAAAAAATGCACAACACGATACAAAACAGAATAACTATACAATATCTATCTACTGAACTATCGCTAGCATTTACAAGCAGATATAGCAGAGAACATAGGCAAGAGGCATATAAAAGGTGTTCATTGCTAAGATTTGTTTTGTTTATACGATAATCTAGGTGTGTACTGGGGGGGGGGGGAGTCAATATTAAGGTACCGGATATGTATGCAATTTTGGCTTTTTTTTATTCTTGGCTAGCGTGGCCAAGAATAGAACTACGGAAATTTCCAGAATCTAAAGAGCATTATTGGAAAGCATGAATTAGTGCAGAGGACAAAACGAGAACAAGGCGCGAAGTTTCAATAGGGGGACGGTTGGTGATTAATCATTTGGAAAATGATCTGTTAACGAGAGTGTAATTCTCTTTCTATTAGCAGTTTAGTCAGAGGGAGTCAAAGATTAGGTACTGGACATATATGCCGAAAAGGGATGGGTCCCTTCATGAAAAAAAATCACGAGCGTCGATCCCAGGGGCCATCCCCCCAGGCAACACCTGCCCCTCGATTTAAAGGGGGCAGGGCTGGGTTTATTGCCCAGGGCCTGAGGCGCCCCCCCCCCTTGAGGAGGAATGCCAAGGGGATAGACGCAATTTTTAACCCGCCACCAATGAGTCTCGGCTTGTAGGTGGTCCACGTAATAGGGCCTTGCGTCTAACCTAAATACAAGTGGGGTACGAAGATAATATCCCCCCCCACTTCATGAAAAATTGGGATATTGTGAAAAGTACCTGGTGACAGGGCTAGCTGACTTTTGGGGCGCCCTGGATAAAGTTGTTGTTTAATATACGAGTAGGTTTTTTTCTTTATTAATCTTAAAGCGCTTAAATATGGCTCTGAATAGCTCGTTACCAATCAATAACCGACTGAAAACTTTATAAGCGAGGATTAATATAATTTTGATTTTTCGGACTGCTGTCCTCATCTTTATTGGAGCAGTTATTAACATAACGTTTCTTCCGTTATAACCTCCGGTTTTCCTCAGGTGTTTCTTGTCTATCCGAGTATAGTAATGATCCAACATGGGAAATCATTTTTAATAGTTTGACAGTTGATCAAATAGGTTTGGTTTGGTTTGGTTTGATTTACGGCATATCAACCTCAGTGGGTCATTTAATACCGATAAAGTTTTGAAATAAATTCATTCTTAATGGGCATTCAATTTTTTTTTTATGAACACTTTTTTTTAATTCAACCCATAGATAGTACCCTAACAGGTACTACCACTCATGATCAAAGAGGAGTCGAAGAACTTTTAAGATTTCATTCAAAAGATGACGTCATTTTTTTTTTTTTTTGGCACGCCTAATGTTTTGGGAAATTGAAAGAATTACAATAAAGATGAGTACAACTGTCCGAAAAACCAAGATTATTCACATCAAGCCTCCTCTAAAAAATACATACAAACAATTGGGAGGATTAAAGATTTTTTTAATTTATTTATTTTTTTTATTCAATTTAATACGAAGATGTGTCTAGATAAAAAGTTTGGTGTCTAACTTTATTTGAATATCTGATTTTCAGCATTTTTGTCTTTTGAATACGAAGATATGTCTAGATAAAAAGTTAAGTGTCTAGCTTTATTTGAATGCTTGATAATCAGCATTTTTTACAAATCTAATAATATCTTTCCGAGCTTTGAGTGAGGCTTTGAAAATGAACTAATATAGTTAGGACAATGTTTTTTATTGGGTGGGTGGTGATTGGGTGGGTGGGTGGGTGATTGTTTGGCTTTCTGGGGGGGGGGGGTAACTCCGTAAAAAAATAAGAAAATAAAAGGAGAAAGAAAGAAAGAAAGAAAGAAAGAAAGGAAATTCCCACGCAAAAATACAATTGATTGCATTAAACATCTTTTACATCTGTCAAGATATTTTTTGTTTTTTTTTTCTTTTTGGGGGAACTTTTTTCTTTGGGGGGGGGGGGTAGTGGAATGGGTGAGACGGGTCCCTATCGGCCTGCAGCGCTGCGGGTGAGAAGCTATTGTTTAGTCGGGTAGATTGATATATTTTTGTACGAAACGTCATTAATCAACTACGAATTGGGACTCTCCCCCATCCGCCGACCGCACCCCCCTCCACCCGACCGCACCCCTCTCCTAAAAAAAAATACCTATGCTAAAATAGTTTTACGTGGGAAAATATAGAAAACTATCAGGTCGTACGGAAATCAATGCTGATCCACAGGTTTAAAGAAGAAACTAATAGTCACGAATAGTATCGGTGAACTCTTAACAGAAACTTTGAGCCACGGCTCATAGATTGAGAACCGCTGCCCGAGGATTTGGCCTGACGAAGACTTGAATCTGATACGAACAAACGGGGCTAATTTAAAGATTAGCTACATAAATGAGATTAGCTACATAAATGAGAGTAACCTCCCCTTGTTTGTTTCACTTTGAGTAAGCCGTATGTTTTGGTCGATTATTTTCATTTCGCCGTAAATCTTCAATGAAAATACGAATTTGTTTGAATCAATACAACTGCATGTTTTAATACGAAAATATTATAAAATGTGTTCTTAATAACAATTAAGTTCATTTCAAATAATGCGCAAGCACAATTAAGAACACATTTTATGATATTTTTGTGTTAAAACATGCAGTTGTATTGATTCGAACAAATCTTCTATCCAGGAAGAAGTGAAGGGTTCTAATTTATTATCTGCATACTTATATCTAGTAGATCAAGAATTTGGTTTATTACACAATCAGGTTTAATTTGGGGAACAAGGACGAACTCATAAGTGACGTTCTTCTATGAAATATCTTGGTTTGGAAATCACATAAGCGAAAAAATTAGTTACCAAGCGCCGTTGACCACAAACTCACGCACACACACACACATATATATATATATATATAATGGAGAATTACAGTGAAAAGTATTGGCATATGAATATCGTTCAATAACAAATTGGAGAGGAAATTGCATTATTCCCTAAGTTAGAGTATGGCTATCATGAGCTGTTTGTACTTCTAGAAATATTGTAATAAGTAATTGAGAGCTACCTCCTCTACTTTATGATTAACTCCCCCTTGGAGAACTCTCTAGGGAATACTAGACTATATAAACTCTCAAAAAGTATACCAATTATTCTAAGTAGCATAGAGCTTTCCAATGTCTATCGGTGTTATCGTTTGTCATAACAGGTGTATATGTATATATATATATATATATATATATATATGGGAGAAATGTGAGGAGGTTAATCCGACAATATGTGGAGAAAAGTAGACAAACACGGGAGGTTATGGAAACTGGATGTTTATTGTCGACGATGCAACGTTTCGGCCATTTAGACCATCATCAGGACCAAAGCCCAGTTCTTGCTTCAATGAAGGACATTTTCAGAATGGTGAAAAACAGTAGGTTGTCAGTAGGGGCAGGGGTGGCTGTCTATACACACATATATATATATATATATATATATATATATATATATGTATATGGGTTTTATAATTTGCTTGAAGCATTGTGTTTATATTGGTCTGTTGGTTGGTTTTGAAGGCTATCACAATGCAAGTGTAAAGAAAAAAGAAGGTAATTATGGTTTTGTTTGCTAACCTGTGATTTATTCTCAATTCTTAATATTTCGGGATAAAAAAATCCCTTCTACAGAAGATTACTAGAACTGAAGTTGTTGCTAGTGGCTGTTCATTTGTTCTATCTCATGTCTTTCAAATTATGTGTGTGTGTGGGGGGGGCTGTTTATGTGTGTGTTTGTGGTGGTGGTGGGTGCTTGTTTATGTGTGTGTTTAAGTATATATATATATATATCGGTTTGTTGGGGAACATTTTCATTCTGGTGAATCAGGAGGTTGTGAATAAGGGGTAGGGTGGTCAGTTAAATCTCCTACTACCAACCTCTTCTAACACCAACAACTGACCACCCCACCCCTTATTCAAAACCTCCTGATTCACCAGTATGAAAATGTTCCCCATTGAAGCAAGAACTCTATCCAAAGTCCCGAAGAAGGTCTAACAGACCGAAACGTTACAACGTCGACAACATTACCTACAATAAACATCCATTTCCTACAACATCCCGTGTTTGTCTACCTTTCTCCACACACACACACACACATATTATATATATATATATATATATATATATATATATAATGCAATCAATGTTTCTTTTCAGAGTAACCATTAGAAGTTGCTGTTTGGTAAATAAATTTAACAGAATACGATACGAAAAGCATTCTTCGCCAGTTTATTTATTTTTGTTTACCGCCATATTGTCACGTGATGCATTTGAATGAGTGGATGGTAACAACAGACACTTGGAATTCCGATCTTCATTCAAATCGAAAAAGCATACCGTGCAGCAAGATAAGCACACCCTTTAGCTAAATTTTGCAAAGACGGAGTCAAGCATGCTGGTTGGTTGGATTTTACGGCATGTCAACCCTTGTTGGGTTATTTTTTATGCCGAATATATTTTCTTTTATCTATTCTTTATGGGTATTGAAAATTATTTCTTAAACTCAATTTTTAACCACATTTGAGTCGCGGCTCATAGATTGAGAACCACTGCTCGAAAAGTTGTCCTGATAAGGACTAGACTCTGATATAAACAATTGGTTGATTTGGTTTGTTTTGTTTTACGGCATATCAACCTCAGTGGGTCATTTAATGCCGATAAAGTTTTGAAATAAATTAATTCTTAATGGATACACAATTGTTTTCAATAAATACATTTTTCTATTTAACTCATAGATGGGACCCTAACAGGTACTACCACTCCGGGTCAGAGTGGACCAGGGAACAATGGTGATGAAGGGTGCTCCACATTCCCCAAACCTGGAACCTCACCATCAGATAGAGGTTTAACGTCATTCTCAGGACATGTAGACCCTCAGCCTCCGCCTTCTAGCACCCATATGATAAAAAGGGATGGGGGCTTGCCATAAGGGCAATAGGGTTTGAACAATCATATAGGTGCTAGGGCTTGACGTAATCAAAAGAGTCAAGCATGTTGTAGTAGCTATAACCGTAGCACAGGTATGCAACAACTCACTAGGCGTGCATGTGCGTTTTTGTGATGATAGATGAGTAAAAAAATAACTATCATAGCAATGGATTCCAAATCGGAGACCAGAGTTCAAATCCTGGACGAGACTCTTTGCGTTTCACTTCGCACTAATGCCTTTGGAGTAGGTATGGATCCACATGAGTAAATAGTAGGGCATACTGGGTTATCTTTAGGTTTATGGTTCAGGCAACCATTAGCATTTCATCATGGACGATTTGGACGGTCTCATTTTTAACCAGAGGGCGTTGTAAGATGATAATGGTCGTAAAATTAAGGAACACAAGTATTAATAAAATTAGATAAATTAATTAATTAATATTATTTGGTTAAGCAATGGCGACGAATATGGCGGACTATTTTAGGCAAGGTACTTTCTGAGGCTAACACCGGAGTATAATTGTGTAGGGGGGGTGCTTTTTTTATTGTTAGTATATCTGGCCCCCAAGATTCTGATAAGTACTCTAAATGGTAAATTTAACTCTTAACGTCCTATACCGACTCGTTCCACCATGGCTGAAGTCACATTCATTTTTTTAATCTATCTCAAATGATTGCATTTGTTTAAATGTAATATCAAACATATTTAGAAGTTTTTGATTTAAGGGAAATAACAGGTCACTTTAAAGGAAAAGGTCATTTTTAGCCATTTATTGATAAATCCTTATATATATTTACCAACCCCTCCGCACGATCAGGATGCGACACAAGGTCAATTTCTTAAGCGGGGTTTATCAGGTCTGAATTCAGAGGTTTCCTTCTCCTAGACCGGTTAAAGAGCCCAGTCTGTCCTACTATTTACCCATAGCTCGAGGGAGAGTAGGATCCATACCTTTCCCAAGGGTATTAGCACTAAGTGAAATGCAATTACCACGTCCAGGATTTGAACTCGGGGCGACGAGTCCATTTCTCAAGACTTTAACCATTACACCACACGCTTCCTTTGAATTGATAAATCCTTATAGGGATGGGGCTCTGGACTTCTCAAAATTCTCAACAGGATGTTAAGAGTTAAAGCAAAGTAGACCAATGAATATATATATATATATATATATATATATATATAAACCTATTAAGACGACTAAGTTTGACTTAAGCTAAACTTAGTATTGACTAATCTAGTCGTTTTTTAAATCAACATTACTAAAATATTCTTAAAGATAAATGTAATTTGCATTATTTTTAATCTAGATTTATTTTTCGTGTTTGTTTATACAGTATGTCAACAAGATAGATAAGAAAGACAAAACTATTTCAAATATGGACACTCATAATAGTTGTCAAAAAATTCTGTCTGCAAATTTTTCAGTTCATTATTGTAGACATCCCAGACTTTTATCTTCTTTGTGTTTGTGTTATTATTTTCACCCCTTTCGAGTTTTTCACTGAAGGCTGAGTGACAACAAGTCTCATCGGGTCTCCAGGACTCTTCTGAGTATTTTAGCCGATTGCAGCAGTGCAGTAGTCTGGATGGTCTCAATTCTCCCTCTGATTTCAGATTTTCCAGTCTTTTTTCCAAGCTTTTTGGGACCGTTCCAAGTGCACCAACTACAATTGGTATCACTTTGACTTTCATATTCCATAGCTTTTTCAGTTCTCTGGCAAGGTCCAGGTATTTTTCCATCTTTTTGTTTTCCTTCAGCTTCACCCTGTGATCTGCTTGAACTGCAAAATCCACTAGTTGACAAGTTCTTTCTTTTTTGTTAATCAATACTAGGTCTAGTCTTCTTGCTGGGATAAGGTTATTATTATTATTATTATTATTATTATTATACTCTTTATTTTTATTTTGTATTTTAGAAGTACGTGAACATCTAACAACGGTCGTGGAGGCAAGCAGAGAACAAGAGAAATGAAGATGCTATTCCCCCTCCCCCTTTTTTAACTGCCAATATTCGAAGTTAAAAAAAGATATGCATCGCAAAAAAGAAAAGACCTTTTTTAATGTTAGAAATGTAAAAAAAATATTTTTTTTAAAGGGAATCCCCCTCCTTTTCGGCACACTTGATTATAAGTGTTTAATACGCTGCTATGAAACCAATGGTAACAATCACATCTTAAATCTATTGTACTCTATAACAAATAAATACAGCTCTTATACCTGTAATCAAGCATTTTATTTTCAATTCTCCAATACTAAATAACAACGCATATATGAGTATGAAAAGGTGAAATGAAAACATCACACAATGCTGTTAAAGAGAAAACAGTTGTGTGATGTTTTCATTCCACCTTTTCATACTCATACTGTCGGATTTATTTCCTTTCTTTTAACTTGTATATATATAAGTTAAGAGTAAGGAAATGAATTCGGTGGTATATATAGATAAAATGATATGAAAAAAAAACACAGATGTTGTTTAACTGAATATATTTCTACAACTTTGCATTACCGATATTAGAAATTTTTAAAATCTTTTTTTAAGCCCCCCCCCCTCTTTTCGACGCACATGTCCAGTACTTTAACAAGATTCCTACAGTAGAATTAACTAAATTTCACTTCTCTTGTTACTAAATAAAAATAAAAAAAAAACAAAAAAAAAACGCTATCAGCTGGCGAAGGATTGAAAGAGGAGTGAAACTGAATAGACCAGTAAGAAGCACGTGTGATAAAAGAATGAAGAAAAGTGATATCTTTCAATTATATATATATATATATATATATATATATATATTAAATGCGTTAACATTTTTATGGGAGTTCCTTTTCAATATTATGATTTTAAAGTAACCACCTATTCATCCCCCCTCTCAATACATTGAAATATTCCCCAGGTGTTCTCCATAATATCAGTTCTGCTTTTCTAATAAAGACAATCCTATATAAATATTTCAATTTTTCTTATATCACCTGTGGTCGGCAGCCGTCCGTGTACGAGAGACGATGGAGTAGTGTCAATTTTTTTTTCTTTTTTCTTTGAACTACATAGCCTGGGCGGGTTCATATGGAGGATAAGCTGTTGCCCATGCAACAAATGCCCGTTCTCCACACTACCGCTGTGATCCAAAAGGTACTAATGCGGCTTGGCAACGGTAATGTCGCAGGAGTTGATGGGTAGCACTGGATTTCAGCATCACACCACCTTAGGGGCTCCGGCTCCTGATTTATTTTCGGGGTTTACTCCCCTAGCCTGTGGAAGGTTACTAGAACTAACATGAATATGCGCCCTCTGAGCGTAAGTATGTAAGTTTTCGTACTATAATGGTTATTGTCGTATGAAATAGACACGACAACCCGAGTTAAAATCCGGGACTCTTTGCATTTGACGTAGCGATAATACCCTTGGGAAAGGTATGAATCAAATTATTCTCCCTCTAGTCATGGGTAACTAATAGAGCACACTGTGCCCTTTACCCATAGTTAGACACGCTATCTAGATGAAGAAAAACTGAATTCAAACCTATTAAAATCTTTTCTCTCTGTACTTTTTAAATGAGGCTTGATGTTAATAATTTTGATGCTTTGGACTGTTATCCTCATCTTTATTGTGGTATGTCAAATCACAAAGTTTTCGGCAACAGTATCCACCGGCCTTCTTCAGGTGTTCCCTGTGTATCCGAACATAATAATGACCCAACCTGGGAAATAGTTTTTAATAGTTTGACTGTTAATCAAACAGGCATCGGAGAACGTGCAAAAACAATGACGTCATTATTTGAATGAGATATTCCAAAATTTCTTTCAAAACCTACTGTTGCTTAAGTGGTCACTCAATTAAGGCTCATGGCTGCTTAACTTCAGTGATCTAGCCAGAACCAATACTTTCAGTGTGAATCTGGGGGCGGGGCGGGGAGAAGAGACGGGTTCATGCCTTCCGTAAGATCTCTAGTGTCAAGTGAACATTAGCTGTATCCGTTAGGATTTGAACTCTGCATACCGGTACTATTTTTACCCACCTACCCATAACGCCCTAATAAATCTTAAAGAAAATAAAGGATTTTCGGTAATTTTGATTTTTGGTCGTCCGGAAATCCTGCCCTAATTTACGCTATGTTTTAGCTCGCCGATCTCAGGCGAATTTCCGGCCAGTCTTGACTATTTTACGGCTTGTGTTTTTGTCGCTTTTTGTCGGCAAATAAATGCGACAAAAAAAAGGTTATTTTACCCCCCAGCCTCTTAGTTTTTTTTTATCGAAAAGTCAATGTATATATTTTAGAAAACCCTCTTTTAAAAAAATCTTGTTTAATGTATCAAATTTTTTCGATTGAATCTATTCAAACTTCAATTCAATTTTCAAAACAATTTTCGTACGGTATACTCTGATTTTATTTTATAATGCCCCTTCCCCTATAAAATACAACCGCCCTGTCGTCTGGGGCGTTAGAATGCACCGACTGCACCTCTGCAGAGGGGTAAGACTCCCCCAATGGGGCCACCTGTTGGCCGTGGTTGGCGACCAGTGATGCTTAAAGATAGAACCCAGGTGGATGAGCAGTTCATATAAAATACAAATAACACAAAACACAAGTCGGAAAATAGTTAAGATGGGCCGAATATTCGCCTGACACCGCCTAACAAAAACATAGCGTAAATTAGGGCAGGATGCCCGGACGACAAAAAAAAAATTAAAATACCAGGATTTAAATTTTTTTTTTTTTTTAATGTAGATGGGAAAGACAGGCAAGAAAAAAGTTAGAAATAATTTTAGAAAAAGGTATTATCCATTTTTACACATAACACCAAAGAGGGTTTTTTTTTTTTTTTTTTTTTGGAAAGGGTACCATTTTTTTTTATAGGGTACCATTATTTTTTTCTTACTAACTGCCTACAGATACCATGAAGCCACGTGTGGGTATTAATAGCTGAAAACTTACTTTTGTGTCACACGTCTGCGAGCGCATGTTGTCGACGCCGGACCTTACTTCACTATAAAAAAAACATGAATACCACTGACAATGGGGTTCGTAGATTAAAGAATAATAAGAATTATAAATAATAAATAATAATAAATAATGATAATAATAAATCAATGAATGAATAAATGAAGAATTTCTTTAAAAATTTGTTTAATTAGTTGAAGGATCATCAAGCTATGCCAACACTGAAGCCATTAACTATTTCTCTGAAGTTTGGGGGCTTGATAATTTGGATTATTCGGACTATTATCTTCGTCTTCATTGTTATCCACACAACGTTTCGGGCGATGTACTCTCCGGCCATTTTGTAGATAACAATAAAGATAATGACAATATAATCCAAATAATACACTGGAGATAATGTTAAGAGTGTTTTAAAATTATTTTCGCTGTTCACAGAAAACCTTATTTTGAAATGTATATATATATATGGTTAAACTTGCAAATCGTCGTCAAAATTAAAGCAGAAACTTATTTGGGGGTGATCCATGACAGTTTAACTACAGTGTATGAATGAACTTTTTATGCGAATTGGGTTTAGGTGTTTGGGGATTAAGGTTGTTTTTAATTACGTATTGCTTAAAAAAAATTACTATACATTTAATGTTGAAAAATAATTTCTTAAACCAAGTTTAATTGAAATTATACATTGCAATACTAAGATAAACAACTGAGACTAATGTGTCTACCCTTGGATTCAATAATTAATTTCAATGGTTAATTAAATGTTTAGTAATTTTTTTAAAGCAATACGTAATTAAATACAACCTTAATCTCAAAACCCTAAACCGTAACTCAATTTGCAAAAAAGTTAATTCATACATTGTAGTTAAACTGTCATGGATCACTACCAAATAAGTTTCCGTTTTAATTTTGACGACGATTTGCAAGTTTAACCACACACACACATTATATATATATATATATATATATATATAGTTCCCTCTCATTATTCTACACAAACAAAATTATCTACGACTCGCCACAATTTAAGAATTATCCAATTTCTTTTTAGTTAAGATATTACAAAATCCCTTAGTAATCCACCCTGGTAAATAATTTTCTAAATATTTTTCAACACACAAACCTATATAGATCTATTAGCTTAAAAAATATGTAATAAAAATTACATCAGGCAACCCTACTGCCTTAACCGGCAATATGAAAATTAGTATAAGTATGTGTTGTGTCCAGTATCATTTACAATACCAATTCAAACATAACTGGTAAGCCATCTGTATTTCCTTAATATTAGTCTATTTTGAACACCTACACTGATATTAATTCATGCTTCAAAAAATGTTTTATTTATTTATATTTTATTAAAAAAAGACAAGTGACGCATATGCGAACACCTTACAACCAATATATATATATATATATATATGAAGATAGGAGGATTGGAGTAAAATCCGACAGTATGAGATAAAGTAAAAGGAAAACTAGACAAAATATAATGACTCAAACAAGTACAAATAGGAGAGATATTTCGTTCTTCTTTACGCGAAGAACTTCAGTCTGATGATGTTCTTCGCGTAAAGAAGAATGAAACATTTCTCTCCTATTTCTACTCGTTTGAGTCATTATTTTTTGTCCACTTTTCCTTTACCTCATATATATATATATATATATATATATATATATATATATATATATATATTCGCCTGTACCAATCACGTCTTGAACGGTTAGCCTTTTCTCTAAATACTTTTTTTTTAACTCTTGTCACTTTAAAAACATCTATTATTGTTCATAGAATATTTTTCCATTCTTTTGTATTGTATTGTCCTGACGAGGGTTTAGTATAAACCGAAACCTTTAAAGGTCGACTTTACCATCAAAAATAAATTCATCTCTTTCGAAATACTTCGCTTTTTTATTCTCTACACACACTCACACATACAACATATATATATATATATATATATATATATATAGTGGGCTAGAAGCGTTCGGCTAGAAACCACAAGGTTCCTAGTTCGATACCGGTCCTCGCCAACTCAGCGTATGAGTAGCACAGGGATCTGTGCGGTAAAGTAAGGAGCTGATGGTAGGTGTGGCGCTCCACCTCAGACGCTAAAATAATCTCCTTGGTCTAGCACAAGTGAAAAGGGAATAGACTCCCTCGCTGATTGGCTGATACCGACTTTAGGCCGTTCCGACGACTTTACTTAAAATATATATATATATATATATATATATATGGCTAGATTGTGTACATAAGGCTTGACGGGCATAATTTTAAGAAATAGACACCCAGACCGACATTACGAAAAAGCCAGACGAAGACGTTGCAACACGTCTACGTCATTGTATGTCGAATTTGTTCACTTATAGCTGACCTTTTGACCTCGCCTGTCAGCCTCCCCTAACAAAAAACACATCAAAGGACGCCGGCCAAACCATGCATGAAAAACAGCATTTTGGAATATGCATGTGTGTGTGTGTGTGTGTGTCTGTGTGTGTAATCACCTATGGGATCAGAGAAACTTTATACGATAGATCTGGTCGCGTACAAGGTCCCAGTATATTTTTGGCTTGTCCCTCGGGGATTTCTATGGGGAATGGAATCTGGGGGTGATAGGGAAAGGGGTGACTACTAATTATGTGGATAATTTACAAATTAGACTGGTGCCTGTCTTTTCTTTGTAGATTTAATTCTCATAGGATTAAACTGCATTCATGTCATATATATATATATATATATATATATATATAACGTGTATATAATTTGTAACGGGATGTACATATTACTCACACTGATATGATACTTTGCATAAGGTGCGAGTAAATATATATAATATATATATATATATATATATATATAATATATATATAGTGGTACCTTGACTTACGAGTTTAATTCATTCCGCTCGTAACTCAATTTTCTCTTATATCAAATCTATCTCCTCCCCCTATCTATGTTTCACCTACCATTTCTTTCTTTCTTATATTTTTCTGTGTAGCATATCCCTTTTCTTTCCTTTCCCTTTTCATGATAAAAACGGAATGATGCGAGGTGACGACACTCATAAGAAATAAGAATTCGGTGGATAAGCAACACCAGATAATCAAGATTTACATTTTTGCATTTCATCATTTTTAACCAGATAATAATAGTAATAATGAAGAGTGTGTCTATAAAATAAAAAGTAATTTAAAACAATTAACAGAAAAATATCTTGACTTGTTTTGAAGAAAAAATTAATTAATATATTAGATAATAAAAACGGTTTAGTGGTTCGGTAAATTTCGGAAATCATCGGGTAGAATCGGTAATTTCAAAACGCAAGAGAACGGTCGTACGAACTGAAGAAGATTTTAATTCCCTAGTTTGGTTTTTCTCCAATATTTTAATTTTATTTCTTTAAAAAAAATAATGCTGAACTGTCTACGGAATAATTTAATCAATAAGTTGATCGATAAATCACGTTTGATATATCGATTTTGTTCTTAGTTTAAATTCACAATTTTTGAAAAAAAAAAGATTTAAATTTATTCAAAGATGAAATAACGAATAAAACTTAAATATGAATATAGCTTGTTTTATTTTTCGATATTTCATTTGGTTTAAAATTTTTATTTTTAACATCCAGTTTTGAAAAAAGAATAGAAATCTGATCTACGTTTTCAATTGCTTCATTTTAAAATTCATGTTCGTCAATGGATTTAATTTATTTATTTATTATACATAATTTCTTTAAAATTTTGAATATTTCATTGTTTTCATATCGCCTTCTCTATTTTACTATTTTATTTCTAGTTTTTCTCCATCTTATTAATGTTGCTTTTTATCACTACTCTCTGGGTCTTTATACTCAATATTATTACTAGTTCTTCTCCATCTTATTATTGTTGCTAACCCTAACCCCTAACCCTAACAAACAACTGGATGTTGACGGTGTGAATTAAAAAAATGTACTTATGGATCGAGATCGCAAAAGGGGTGCCTAAAGGTCATATGGTCCAAAATTCTTAATACATAGAATAAATTGTATTTATCAATGAGGTCTCTATGAAAACCTAAACTAGATTTGCCTCAAAACAGCCCATGTCATTAGTGTGTTTAAAATCCTGCAATGTACCTTAGGTCATATGGTCCAGGATTTTGAATAAACTAAATACTCATTGATAAACTTACGCAATTCCAGAGGGTATTGTGAGATTAGTAGGGACGACATTTCGGTTATAGACAAACACCGTATGATAAGATCTTAATACCATTTATCGGTATTGTCTCATTAAAAGGCTGTTATTTATGTTAATAGATAAATGGAAATGATTTAATATATATATATATATATATATATATATATATATATATATATATGGGGGGGGTGTAAATATATTTACACATTACGGAAAAATATCTTGACTTGTTTTGAAGAAAAAATTAATAAATATATTAAATAGTAAAGACGGTTTAGTGGTTCGGTAAGTTTCGGAAATAATCGGGTAGATTCGGTAATTTCCGCAAAATACTACTTTGAACTTGGAGGTATTGAAAAGCTATTTAAGGTTGTTGCTTCATTCAAGAAATCGGTTAGAAAATAGTGTCATTAACGGAAAATAACGATGTTCAACGAAATTTAACGATGTAAAATAAATACTATTACTATTTAAGTAACTTATGTGAATTAACATTTTGCGAATTGGGTTACGGTTTTAGGGGATTAAGGTTGTTTTTAATTATGTATTGCTTAAAAAAAATTTTTAAATTTTCTAAAAATTACTATACATTTAATGTTGAAAATATTTTTTTAAACTAACTTTAATTGAAATTATAGATTGCAATACTAACACAAACAACTGTCTCAATAATAGATTCAATAATTAATTTCAATAGTTAAGTATAGCAATGTATAATTTCAAATAAACTTAGTTTAAAAATATATTTTTCAACATTAAATGTATAGGAATTTGTTTTTTTTTTTTGTTTATTTTTTTTAAGCAATACATAATTAAAAACAACCTTAATCCCCTAACTAAAACCGTAACCCAAATCGCAATATGTTAATTCATAGACTGTAGTTAAACTGTCATTGGGGATCACCAAAAAACTTTCCGTTTTAATTTTCCGACCTAAATCAGAAGTCAGCCCTTTTATCTTTTAGTGAATGGCATACCTGGCTCCAGTGTTGTCAATAACTGATGAAGAAACGTGGAATTATTTACCTATATATATATATATATATATACCAAATTGTTTTGTTAAACTTCAGCTTTAGTAGATGAATACAATATGCATATCGTAATAATAGCCTAAGTAAAATTAGTACCCCCTATTAAAATATATTTGTGGCTCCCAATATACTATTTCGCTCACGTGACCCCCATACAATGATGTATATTCCCCTAGGAGGCTATATGGCTCCCTTTTGAGAACCCGTTGATAAACAAATCTCAACCAGCAATGATAAACACCTTGTAAATATCTATATTATGGCCCAGATAATAGAAACATTTTTATTTTATATTCAATTTAAGTTCATAATTTATCTTGAACTATTTAAAACAATTAACATATATCACACTAGATTTGAATATTAATTATGTTTGATTAAAGATACATCTCCATGTTTATTTGAACATTTTTAACGGCTTTTTAAATCATTTTCTCCGTTTTCCAAAGGTAACAGTATACAAAAGTCTGTAACATCGACATTTCAGAAGACTACTGTCCATCTTTAAGGACTACCTTCAATCTCCCACCCGTACTTTTCTTCTTAAATGAAATATTAGTAGAACTTGGACTTTGTAATTCAAGTGAAAATTAATCGAGTCCTGAAGATGGATGTTTTTCTTAAGAAACGTCGATGAATGTTTATTATTTTTAGATTTTAAAGTCACGAGTTTTACAAAAAGAAACAAGACAAATAAATAACAAAACATGACGATGTATCCTCAGTAAAACTTTAAAAAAAAAATTGTATCCAACGAGTTTACTTTGATTTAAATAGTCATCAAAGGGAGGTAATCGAAAATTTAGTGAAACTTACTCGAGATAACCGGGACTGGTACAAATCTGTCCTGGAGTTCCGTCACATCTGTTGAAAAGAAAGTGAAAATGGATAAATTATATGCATCAAAGATTTAACAAAAATGTAATGACAAAAAAAAAAAAAAAGAAAAAAAAAAAAGAAAGAAAGAAAGAAAGAAAGAATGAGACTAATACATTAACCCCCCTTACTGTCTGTTTCACGAAGTTCATTAGATCTTCAGACGTTCTAATTAAGCTCTCACCTAAAATGTCTGAAGATCGAATGAACACCGTGAAACTAACAGTTACCCGAGGAACGTTTTTTAAAGAACCCGTTTTAATATTTAGCACACTCATATATATATATATATATATATATATATATATATATACGCTCATATACATATGAGTCAATATACACATATCGCACGTACACACAAAACGTGCAAATATTAACACAGAACAAAACACACACACACACACACAGAACAAAACACACACACACACAGAACCAAAACATACACACACACAAATACACAGAACCAAAACACACACACA
>CM042168.1:83316831-83321831 GCA_023376005.1 Doryteuthis pealeii
GACTACATTGTATTACATAGTCAACTAACGTTACTTAGGATGAAGTAATGATTTACATGTGTAGATTCTGGCAAAGGAGAGACAGGCAGCTGTTGTCAAGGAGAGACGAACAGACAGCTGTTTGCAGAGATACAACTAGAGAGAGAGAGAGAGAGAGGGATGGAGAGAGAGAGATGGGATTGGGAGAAAGAAAGAGTGCGGCATCAGCTGTCGGCATAAAGAGAGAGAGAGAGAGACAGACAGACAGACAGACAGACAAAACCAGATGTTCCCGAAGAGACAATCAGATGTCGTCAAAGACAGAGACAGACAGATAGACAACCAGATGCCGAAAGACAGACGAGGCCACCAGATGTCGAGAGAGAGACAAGCTGTCGACAGAGACAACCAGATGACGTCAAAGAAAGAAACGACCAGATGCAGAGAGGGAGAGAGAGAGAGAAAGAGAGAAAAGAGAGAGAAAGAGAGAGAGAGAAACGACCAGATGTTGAGATAGAGACGACCAGATATCGAGAGAGAAAGAGACGACGGAGAGAAAAGAGAGAGAGAGAGAGAGAGAATCAACTGCCGAAAAGAGGAGAAAGAGAGACAACCAACTGTCGACAGATTATATATGTATAGATATAATGGGAGAGGGGGGGAAAACCACCTGCTGAAAAAAGTTGAAGAAACAGACAACCAGATGTCATCGGAGAGGGGGAGCAACAACCAGTTATCGAAAGAAAGAGAGAGGGGGGAAGAGAGAGAGAAAGAAGAGAGAGGGGGGAAGAGAGAAAGAGAGAGAGAGAGAGAAGAGAGAAAGAGAGAGAAGAGAGAGAAGAGAGAGAGGAGGGGAAAGAGAGAGAGAGAGAAGAGAGAGAGAAGAGAGAGAAAGAAAGAGAGGGGGAAAGAGAGAGAGAAAGAAAGAGAGGGGGAAGAGAGAGAGAAAGAAAGAGAGGGGAAGAGAGAGAGAGAGAGAAGAGAGAGAGAGAGAGAGAGGGGAAGAGAGAGAGAGAGAAAGAAAGAGAGGGGAGAGAGAGAAGAGAGAAGAGAGAGAGAAAGAAAGAGAGGGGGAAGAGAGGAGAGAGAGAAAGAAGAGAGAAGAGAGAAGAGAGAGAAAGAAAGAGAAAGGAAAGAGAGAAAGAAAGAGAGAAGAAGAGAGAGAGAAAGAAAGAGAGGGGAATAGAGAGAGAGAAAGAAAGAGAGAGGGAAGTGGTGAAAAAGAAAGAAAGAAAGAAAGAGAGAGGAAGGGAGAGAAAGGAAGGGAGAGAGGAAGGGAGAGAAAGGAAGGGAGAGAGAAAGAAAGAGAGAGAGGGGAGGGAGAGAGAAAGAAAGAAAGAGAGGGGGAGGGAGAGAAAGAAAGAGAGGGGAAGAGAGAGAAAGAAAGAGAGGGGAAGAGAGAGGGGGTAAGTGGTAAAAGAAAGACTAAAATATACTAAGAATTTTGTTTTAATTGTGAGTCAACGAAATCCAACAAATTAGGGAATTGATTGATGACATCGTCGAACCAACTGACGAGGAAGGGGGGAGGGGCGTCGGCTACTGAAGCGATCAGGATATTCGCAGCGTGAAATAACCGGAATCTTCTCTTCTACCCCCCCCCTTCACCACCACCAACCCTGGCCGGGACCAAGCAAATAAGTGCACATACCTACACTGCTTAGAAAATACCAAGGAGGAAAAGGGGGGGCCATGACTCCTAGATCGAACACCACGCATTGCGTTGAATCGAACTTAAAGGACCTAAATTCCACTATCGTATATCACCTCGCCGAAAGAAGAAAAAATGCCAAAAGTCAGAGAATTAACCGAATTTAATGAAATTTTTATAAATAAAGGAATAAAAGATATCAGTTATTTTATATAAAAACTTTTACAATATATTAATGATTTGAAGGCAATTACAATGCGTATAGAAAATAAAAAACAAAAAGATGTTATTTTTGTCTTATCGATTTCAAAGAAAACTTTATCTTCAGAGATGAATATCAGAAATGTACGTGCTTAAGTTGTTTTTTTTTTTTTGCGTGGTTATACTTTTTTTCTATTTTTTTTCCTCTTCTTTTCTTAAGCAGAGTTTAACAGATTTGAATGCAGAGTTTTCCTTCTCGTAGACCGGTTGTCTAACCAAGGTTTTAAAAAGCCCAGTATGCCCTACTGTTTACCCATAACTGGAGGCAGAGTATGATTCATACCTTTCCCAAGGGTATTAGCGCTAACTGAAATGCCATTACCACGTCCAGGATTTGAACTCGGGGCGACGAGTCCAATTCCCATGACTTTAACTATTAAACCACGCGCCTCCATATGGCGTATATAAGTATTTCGATGCGTTTGTGTAGGCAAATCCTAACAAACAACTACGTCTGTCGTCAAGTGAGTTACAGTTCGATAGAGAAGTCGAACGCTGATCGAATTCTTCTAATCAGCGATTGGTCTGATCAATTTGCTTGCTGACACTTGCCCGGCAGTGAAGGTATCAGAAAAGTCTGGTCTATCAGGTCGATGTCTAGCCGAGAACCGAGACCACATGTTTGACGTATTGATTTTGCCTGATTTCTCGGACGAGTGAAGAAGAGGAAGGCGGTGGTAGGAAAGCCCTTCTCGCTACGAATGACTGATTTTCGAAAAAACAAAACAAAAAACAAATCTCAACCAATATATATATATATATATATATATATATATTATATATATATATATTTATTTATTTATTTATTTATTAATATGCAGCTGTCGTTAATATTGGGTTGTTGTTTTTTAAAGTGAGTCAGGCAAACAAAAAATAGTGATAGGCGGCTGTGTTTGATGTGCATGGGGGAGTGGTTGAGAATGTTGATATAAGTAAGAACAAATATTCGATTTGAAAAAGAAAGAAAGAAAGAAAAGAAAGAAAGGGAAAGAGAGGAGAAAGGGGAGAGAAGAGGGGGGTATAAGGTGAAAGTGATAAGCAGAGAAAAAAAAAACGAGAAGGGAGAGAGAGAGAGGAAGGAGAGAGAGAGAGAAATAAGAGAGGGGAAAGAGTTAAAGGAGAGAGAGAGAGAGAGAGAGGGGGGGAGAGAAAGAGAGATAGTGGGAAATAGAAAGAAAGAGAGATGGAAAGAGAAAGAGAAAGTGGGAAAAGAAAGAGAGAGAGAGAGTGGGAAAAGAGAAGAGAGAGAGAGTGGGAAGAGAAAGAGAGAGAGAAAGAGAGAGGGAAAGAGAAAGAGAGAGAGTGGGAAGAGAAAGAGAGAGAGTGGGAAAGAGAAAGAGAGAGAGTGGGAAAGAGAAGAGAGAGAGTGGAAAGAGAAAGAGAGAGAGAGTGGAAGAGAAAGAGAGAGAGAGTGGGAAAGAGAAAGAGAGAGAGAGGGGAAAGAGAAGAGAGAGAGAGTGGGAAAGAGAAAGAGAAGAGTGGGAAAGAGAAAGAGAGAGAGAAAGAGAAAGAGAGAGAGAGTGGGAAATAGAAAGAAAGAGAGATGGAAAGAGAAAGAGAAAGTGGGAAAGAAAGAGAGAGTGGAAAGAGAAAGAGAGAGAGAGAGTGGGAAAAGAAAGAGAAGAGAGAGAAAGAGAAAGAGAAGAGAGAAAGAGAGAGAGAGAGAGAGAGAGAGAAAGAGAAAGAGAGAGAGAGTGGGAAAGAGAAAGAGAGAGAGTGGAAAGAGAAAGAGTAGAGAAAAAGAGAAAGGGAGAGAAAAGAAGGGAGAGAAAAAAGAAAGGGAAAGAAAGAGAAAGGGAGGGAAAGAGAAAGGAGAGGGAAAGAGAAAGGAGGGAAAGAGGGAAAGAGAGGGAAAGAGAAAGAGAGGAAAGGAGAAAAGAGTGAGAGAGGGAAAGAGTGAGAGAGGGAAAGAGTGAGAGAGAGTGGGAAAGAGTGAGAGAGAGAGAGAGAGAGAGAGTGAGAAAGAGAGAGGGTAAAAGGAGGAGGGAAATATTGAGAGTAAGAAACTGATAAGATATAAAAGAAAGGAAGAAGGTTTTGTTTCTATTTATTCTTATTTCTTTATTCTCTCTACCCCTCTCTCTTTCTCTCTATCTATTCTCTCTACCCTCTCTGATCGCTCTATCTATTCTCTCTACCCCTCTCTGATTCGCTCTATCTATTCTCTCTACCCCTCTCTCTGATTCGCCCTATCTATCCTCTCTACCCCTCTCTCTGATTCGCTCTATCTATCCTCTCTACCCCTCTCTCTGATTCGTTCTCTCTATCCTCTCTACCCCTCTCTCTGATTCACTATCTATCCTCTCTACCCCTCTCTCTGATTCGCTCTATCTATCCTCTCTACCACCTCTCTCTCTTTCGCGCTATCTATTCTCTCTACCCTTCTCTGATTCTCATTTTTCTCTCTAACCATCTCTGCTTTTCTCTGTCTCTTCTCTCTTTTCTCTGTCTCTTCTCTCTTTCTCTCTTTTCTCTCTGCTTCTTTCTCGCTCTTTCTTTGTTCCTTTTACTTGCTTAGATCTCGAGCCCAGGTAACATACCATGACTTCCAATCCTGATTCTCCCGGCAATATACTTCCTAGATGGTTGATGCCGCAAAGACTCTCCTTCTTCTTCCCGCCGTTTCTTCTTTTCTTGACGCCATATTTGTTCCTCCGCTAAGATTACTAAATACACCTTTCATAATTTGTACGTCTTACATTGCTCACCGTTTATTTGTCTAATATAAAACACTGTACCTTTTATTGTAAAATGCGTCGCTTTATTGGATCTAAAACGTCTCTTGTCACACCTGTCAAGTAGGCAAGTTTTAAGTAGGACAAATAATGGCGAACGATTCTTTCTTTCTTTCTTTCTTTCTTTCCTTTCTACTCGTAGATATTTCTTTCTTTCTTTCTTTCTCTTTCCATGTATATAGATATGAATAAATGTTTTAACAAACTTACATTCCCCTCTAATGTAAACCTGTAAAGACCACTTAATATAAATAGTAAAAAAGAAAAGAAAAAAGAAAACTAGTAAAGTTACCCGGCATTGATAGGGACCAAATAAAAGACAACAAATGTATTTTAGCGAGGTTCTGTGTATACAGAGGATGTTCGCTTGGTGT
>CM042168.1:83326831-83346831 GCA_023376005.1 Doryteuthis pealeii
TTTTTCATTATATCTTATTCATACTGTCGGATTAATTTCCATTTTATTTTCACATACTTGTCCATGAAAAAACTTTACATTTGAATGTTTACCCCTTTTTGGATGATATCCATTAACACCACGGATTTTACCTATAAATGTGGGCTGCTTATTTTACAGTTGGATTGTATTACAATAATTTTGATATTCCATATACACTTTTATACATATTTTACACTTTTCTATAATTTTACACCAGACTTTTTTGAGTCTTATTTCATTACTATAATGCTTCTGATTATTTTCAAAATTGAAAATGAGATTCATTTTATTTTTAAATAAAATTCATATTATTTTTAATGCAGACAGCACAATTTTATTTTTTTTTATTAATTCCAACGTTTAACTAGCAGCGTTCTGTTTTTACCTACGGTCTTTTTCCCGTCTTGTTTTTTGTTGATGACCGACCCACGTGCGGTTGATACATTATAACGCAATAGGGTCCTCATATTAGTTGAGGATGGGCCGAGTGTTGCTTTTTAAAAACCGTCAAGAGAATTGGCCCCGAAACGGTTTGCACACTTTCTCTTCTGATGAGCCTATTTCAGTTGTAAACATCGTTTGTTTTTTCATTATATCTTATTCATACTGTCGGATTAATTTCCATTTTATTTCACATACTTGTCCATGAAAAAACTTTACATTTGAATGTTTACCCCTTTTTGGATGATATCCATTAACACCACGGATTTTACCTATAAATGTGGGCTGCTTATTTTACAGTTGGATTGTATTACAATAATTTTGATATTCCATATACACTTTTATACATATTTTACACTTTTCTATAATTTTACACCAGACTTTTTTGAGTCTTATTTCATTACTATAATGCTTCTGATTATTTTCAAAATTGAAAATGAGATTCATTTTATTTTTAAATAAAATTCATATTATTTTAATGCAGACAGCACAATTTTATTTTTTTTATTAATTCCAACGTTTAACTAGCAGCGTTCTGTTTTTACCTACGGTCTTTTTCCCGTCTTGTTTTTTGTTGATGACCGACCCACGTGCGGTTGATACATTATAACGCAATAGGGTCCTCATATTAGTTGAGGATGGGCCGAGTGTTGCTTTTTAAAAACCGTCAAGAGAATTGGCCCCGAAACGGTTTGCACACTTTCTCTTCTGATGAGCCTATTTCAGTTGTAAACATCGTTTGTTTTTTCATTATATCTTATTCATATATATATATATATATATATATATATATATATATATATATATATATATATATGTGTGTGTGTGTGTGTGTGGAGAAAAGTAGACAAACACAACCTAATAAAAATAGATATATAGATAGATGGACTGAAAGACCAAATATAGATGAACAGACACACAGTAAAGATTGAAAAAACAGATGGGTTGATAGACATGAACACACTCAAGCTAGATAGATAGATAGACCGATAGACAGAATGTTAAATATTCATAAATAATGAATGACATTATAATATATATGATAATAATAATAACAATAATAGTATATAACATTATACATATGCTCACTTACAATTTTAAAAATTTTAACAAATCTTACCCTTACAAACCCTTACAAAAAAAATAAAAATAAATAATAAATCAAAAAAAAAATCACACCAACATACCAACAACACACATATAACTTAACGACAAATCCAGTTCCCAATCACACATAAACAAAAAAACAATTAAACAGACACACACACACATACACATATTTAGCTAACCAATCCCCACAATCTAACACCTGTGGTACCACCATTCACCATTTCGGCACTCCCCATTCCAGAGAGAAAAAGAATCCACTAACCACCCCCAACTACACCGCCCTACTGACGACCTTCCGTTTTCAGCATTTTGAGAATTTCCATCATTGGAGTAAGAACTATATTCAAGTCCTGAAGATGGTCTAATAAGAGACCGAAACGTTGCATCATCGACAATAAACATCAAGTTTCCTCAACATCCCGTGTTTGTCTACTTTTCTCCACATACTGTCGGATTAACCTCCTCACATTTCTACCATATATATATATATATATTACTTTGGTGCGGTACCAAGTTTCTTGGTACAAGGTGATTATAGGTGGGTCCTAATTCTCTACCCGTAGTTTGTTGTAGAGTTCAGGTTCCGTATGAGAGCTCAATGTTTAATTATTGTAAACAGAGCAAAGTTATTTGGGAATAAAAGGCCTTAAATACCATGGGTATCGTGGTTATGGACCATTTCCACTCGCGAGTATGCTCACGAGCTTCTTCAGACCACTGATATATTTTATTTCTTAAAATATATCAGTGGTCTGAAGAAGCCCGTGAGCATACTCGCGAGTGGAAATGGTCCATAACCACGATACCCATGGTATTTAAGGCGTTTTATTCCCAAATATATTTATATATATATATATATATATATATTGAGGTGAATGTTAGTATTTGTATCCGTTGTAGGAGATACTTATACCAGGTTTGGGCCTAGGTGTGAAGCATTAACGTACTTATTATGCTGATATTGTTAGCGTAATGTGTTAGTTGAGGAGTAAATATCTGAAGACTCTGTGGTTTGTTTTGAGTTTCATTTATTTAGACTGGTGAATTTTCGGGACTGCTACGTCCCTTCGACTTGACCGTGAATTGTAGTAGTGATCTTGTGGCATATTACGCTAACAATATCAGCATAATAAGTACGTTAATGCTTCACACCTAAGCCCAAACCTGGTATAAGTATCTCATACAACGGATACAAATACTAAAATACATCTCAAATATATATACGCACCAGAAGCATACAGAGACACAAAATCCACAACATATATATATATATATATATATATATATATATATTAGTATCCAATTGTCGCTTTAACATTTCCGTCGCAGTGGCATCAGTAAATAATCCAGAAGTGCTCAATATATTAAAAATACAGAGCAGTAATAATACTAATAATATTATTATTACAGGGAAAATAAAGGGTCTACCATGGTTTCAATCAAATTGAAAGGATTTCTTCAGGACCCTACTCTACGTTAACTGTCGATGTAATTCCTTAGTTAAATTGAAGATATTTATCGGATAATAAATAAAAATAACGTAGCGTTCAACCATTATTATCCGATAAAAATCTTCAATTTAACTAAGGAATTACATCGACTTAGTTAACGTAGAGTAGGGTCCTGAGGAAATCATTTCAATTTGATCGAAACCATGGTAGACCCTTTATTTTCCCTCTAACAATAATATTATTCGTATTATATATTATATATATATATATATATATATATATATATTAACCAGATAAGTTGATGGTGGTAATGATTCTATTCAAGATAATTCGATAATTATATACAGAGAGAGAGAGAGAGAGAGAGAGAGAGAGAGAGAGAGAGAGAGAGAGAGAGAGAGAGAGAGAGAAATTGTGAAGATAGAAAATGAGAGAAAGAGAGAGTGTGTGTGAAAGTGAGAGAAAAGATGGAAAGAAAAAATAGCGGGAAAAGAGAGAGGGGGTTGAAATAAAATAGAGAGAGAAAGATAGTAGAGGGAGAGAAAAAGAGAGAGAAAGGAGAGAGAGAGAGAGACAGAAGAAAGAGACAGAAGAAAGAGAGAAAGAAAAAGAGAAAGAAAAAGAAAGAGAGAGTGACAGAGTTCCGTTTCCGTTTTTTCCCCATATTGGGATGTTAATTATTGTGCTAAATTAAGATATTATAATTAATTACTGACCAAAGGTAAACTTAGTAGGTTTAAAAATAGACATTGGATTCGATTGTTTTAATAATTAGGTGATAATAATAGCGATAGGACTATAAAAATAAAACACAACAGCACCGCCGTCGCCGCCGCCACAGTTCGAGATTTGAGATAATGACGTAAAGTCAATGATAATCAAGAAGAGACGGAGGGGGGGGGGGGTCAGGTCGAGGGAGGGGGTGGCGGGAAAAAGGAGGGACACACACGTTAGCAAATCGGAAGAAGTAGATGCACACGTGGCACACAGGAAGAAAGATGAGCACACTTGGAGAAAGATACAGAGGGAGAAAGAGACGTACACGCACTGAGAGAGAGAGAGAGAGAGAGAGAAGAGAGAGAGAGAGAGAGAGAGAGAGAGAGAGAGATACGGTAGTGAGAGACACACGGTAAAGCAGAGTGAGAGAGACGCGCACACAGAATGAGAGAGACAAAGAGAGTCAGAGACTGCAGCACATGGAAAGAGATACACACGATTTAGCAGAGAGTATATATATATATATATATATATATATATATATATATATATATATATTACTGGCACAATGGTGCACAAAGAGGCACAAACGAAGAGAGAGACAGAGAAATAGAGACAGAGTAACAGAGACACACGCACGAGAGAGAGAGAGAGAGAGAGAGAGTTAGCAAAAAAGAAAGAAAGAGAGAAATATATATAGAGAGATAGTTAGCAAAAGAGAGAGAGAGAGAGAAAGAAAGAGAAAGGAGAGAGAGAAATAGAGAGAGAGATAGTTATCAAAAAAGAGAAAGAGAGAGAGAGAGTTAGCAAAAAAGAGAAAGAGAGAGTTAGCAAAAAAGTGAAATAGAGAGAGATAGTTAGCAAGAGAGAGAAAGAGAAATAGAGAGAGATAGTTAGCAAAAAGAGAGAGAGAGAGAGAAATAGAGAGAGATAGTTAGAGAGAGAAATAGAGAGAGATAGTTAGAGAGAGAGAGAGAGAGATAGAGAGAGAGAGAGGGAGAGAGAGAGAGAGAGAAATAGAGAGAGATAGTTAGCAAAAAAGAGAGAGAGAAATAGAGAGAGATAGTTAACAAAAAAGGGAAATAGAGAGAGATAGTTAGAGAGAGAGAGATAGAGAGAGATAGAGAGAGAGAGAGAGGAAAAAGAATGGAACTTTCCGAACATTTTAATGTGCTTTCATTAAATAAAATAAATAAATAAAAGAAAATACATAATTCTGGCAAACTGTTCTTAAGTTTCCGTTTTTATGGATTACAACTATCCGAATGTTATGGGGGAATTATTTCAAATTTATTATCTCCGCAAAAAAGCTGAATCATAAATGAAACTATAGATGTTTCCCTACGCCCGCTTATTTTTCCACAGATCACCTCCTCTCTTCCCATCCCCCAACTTATTGGCAAAGAGAATCCAGTGCAAAGTGGATATCAGAATGGGTAGACAACATTTTAATATTTATAGAAATATTAAAATATCGACAATAAAGTGTGCGAGGGAAGGACAGAAAGAATCAAATACATGTTGGAAAATCTTGGGTTTCTTTCAACAATAAATTTTTTTTAAAATGGCGAAACCGAATTCGCTGTTATCTTGAAAATTTAATGCAAAAATTTAAATTTTAATAACATTTATTTGTAATAGGTCCTACGGTCAAGTACCGGTTCTAGCAAGATTCGGGAAGTTAAGCAGTGATCAACCTGTAAATACTTGAGTGGGTGACCATTTAGTAACAGTAGGTATTGCAGCAATTTATATATATCCACCCCTTCGCCTACTGACGATCTCCTGTTTCAGCATTTTGAGAATGTCCATCATTGAAGAAAGAACTATATCCAAGTCCTGAAGATGGTCTAATAGACCGGAACGTTGCATCGTCGACAATAAACATCCAGTTTCCATAACATCCCGTGTTTGTCTACCTTTCTCCACACACATTATATATATATATATATATATATATATATAAATCTTTGGTAGGGTACAAAGTTTCTTGGTATTAGGATGATTCTAATCTGGCCCTTTTCTTCAACAGTATGTTGCTGCAGAGTTCAGGTCACGTTTGAAAGCTCAATGTTTAATTTTATTAAACAGAGCAAAGTAATTTGTAAAAGAAAAAAGCCTTAGATACCGGGGGTATTCAAACTGGTAAATAATCAAATTCAGCTTACATTAAGAGAGAGAGAGAGAAAGAGAGAGAGAAAGAGAAAGAGAAAGAGAAAGAAAAGAAGAGAGAGAAAGAGAGAGAGAGAGAGAGAGAGAGAGAGAGAAAGAAAGAAGAGAGAGAGAAGAAAGAAAGAGAAAGAAAGAAAGAGAGAGAAAGAAAGAAAGAAGAGAGAAAGAAAGAAGAGAAAAAGAGAGAGAGAGAAGAGAAAAGAAGAGAAAGAAAAAAAGAAAGAGAAAAAGAAGAAAGAAAGAAAAGAAAGAGAAAAATAAAGAGAGAGAGAAAAATAAAAGAGAGAGAAGAGAGAAAATAAAGAGAGAGAGAGAGAGAGAGAGAGAGAGAGAGAGAGAGAGAGAGAGAGAGAAATAAAAAGAGAGAGAAAGAGAAGGGGGGAAGCAAGATGGCGATGGGTGATAAAATCCGGCTTTGCTCGCGACAGGATTTAATTCCTCCACACTAAAATCAATTCTGGCATAAAAAAAAAAACACAACAGCAAATTGGATTTATTCCCAGAACGTGAAATTATGCAACTGATACATTTGCATCAGTAGAACTACAAATATTATTATCAATTTATTTAATAACACGGATAGTAGTAGCAGTAGTAACAGCAGCACCTGAACCACCAGTCCATATATCTCTGTGCAGCTTATATACGAGATGTGTTCAAACCGTATCTAGACTGAAGTTGCAGAAGATAATACAAAAATAAACAGTAAATAAACAATTAATGTTACACACTTATTCCAGCGTGTTTACTAGGTACCACCAATTTTCCCTGTAAAATTAAGAAAAAATAATGAAACTAAATAAGAATGCAGATAAAAGATTTGAAAAAGAGCGGGGGTATAATTTAAAAAAATAGAACAACTGAAACTTACTCTTCCATCACCTCCGTCTTTCCTTTTCTAAATTTTCCTAATTCGACCAGCAAAGACCTACATTGACCAACTCTGGATGTTGCGCAGAGGACCTGGCCGAGGCAATGAATGATAGGGACGGTTGGTGAGAGATAGTCATGGATATCCGTGCTTCTAGCATGACAGGATGATGATGATGATATATAATGAGAGATAGATAGATAGATAGATAGATAGATAGATAGAGAGAGAGAGAGATATGGTAAATGTTCTTAAACTTATATCCGTACAGAGTCGAATAAATTGAGTAGTCGAATGAAGGGAGTTGGGGTAGATTAATTGTCCCGTGGGTATTCTAAGTACAGAGCGTCTATCTGCCTTAGAAGCATAGGGTTTGGGTGGGGGTGGTATCAACATTTTGAACCCTAGCTTTTATCTGGATTCGAACACAGACCTCTGGCGCCGTAGGGAGGTGCACTATTACCTTAATCACCACAGCAGGTTATTTTTGAGGGAAATCATAATTAATATTTATTACTGTCCAAATGACTTTGGAACATAAACTTCTAAAGGAAATAAATAAATAAATAGATAAATAAAAAATATAGATAAATAAAAAAAATATTAAAAAAACTCTAAATTTTTTTTTTTTTTTTTTTTTTTTCTAATTAAAGAATATTTTTGTCTCACCCCCACAAAAAGATAAATGAAAATAAAAAAGAAATAAAAAAGATAGATAAAAATAAAAAAAATAAAAAAGAAATAAAAAGAAAAAGAAAAAGAAAAAGATAAAAAATAAAGATAAAAATTAATAAAATAAATAAATGAAAATTTTTAAAAGATTTAAAAATAAATAAAAATGTAAAAATTATATAAAAATAGATAAATAAATAAAAATAAAAAATTTTTAAAATGAATAAATAAGACTAAAAACGACTCATTTATTTTTTACCAATTAAAGAATTTTTTGGTTTCTCCCCAAAATATTCTCCCAAAGTTTCTTTACAATAAATTAACAAATTATTTATCATGTTCGACACAAGGACAGTGGGAAGGTATCTTGTTTGAGTGTCGCCATTATCATTTTAAGTCTAGCTTAGAATAATATCCACAAAATTAGACTAGCAGACTATTTCTAATGAGATCGTTTCTCACTGGCTGCCCTTTCTAAAATCTCCAGCACCTTCCGCAGTATCATAACCAATTTAACGAATATATGAAAAGATTCAGTTATGATGATTTAATAGTAGATACCTTGTCTTATAGTTAGTATAAATTGTCTTGCTTTGTTTATATGAATACTCAGAAGAGTCCTGGTGACCTGAGGAGACTTGCTGTCACTCAGACTCCAGTGAAATACCATCAGCTAACACTGGTGTGAAAACTCAAAAGGAGTGAATAATAATAATAATAACTCCAGTCACACTATTACATTCACTTTTGGACTAATACCCTTGGGAAAGGTATGACTGCCCTCACCCCTTAGCTACTACTGTTCTTCTACAAGGATGTATTTGACATTAAATAACCCATGAAGATTTATATGCCATTAAACAAAGAAACCAAACAGGGTAGGATGTGACAATTATCTTTGCAAAAATGGCATTTTTTAAAAATACAAATTAATAGCTTATATAATAAATTCGACCCCGCAACTTTTAGGCGAATGGGGAGGTGCTGCCTATGAAGATGACCCCCCAAGGACCACACGATTTACTTTGTCTCCCTCACCGGATTGAATTAAGGATACTTTAAAATATTTTCATCAGTAACAGAAGTACTTTCATTTTTCGAAAATGAATATTACTCAACTAAACAGCTATCATTAGCGCCCAAAAATAAAATCCCGACTGTTCTCTCGTGTATAGGTCGAGGTTCAAAAGTAAAAATACCCACCCCCACCCCACAAGCGAAAAATGAAGTGAACCTATATACAAGTGTAATAATTTTGTTTAAAATTAAAATATAAACAGAAAGATGCCGATCAACCTTTGGCTTGTAAACCCATAAATTTAAAATTTCGTGACCATAAATCAAGGGTCAATTTATATACACTTGTGGATATATATATATATATATATATATATATATATATATATATATATATATATATATATATATATGGAAGAAATGTAATGTTTTATTTGTTTAATCTAAATTTACTTAATTTCATTCAAACGCGACGAATCCGAAAAAAAAAAAAAAAAATCAGAGAAAAAGAGAAAATAAATTTAAAAAATAAATGTCTCATGATTTAGCGTTTATTCTGTAAATTAATATATACTCATTAAATATATTTTTCCATACTTTACATGGATAGGCTCACGTTTTAATTTATTTCGACTTTAATATCTAAAAAAAAATTGAAATACGAGATTTGATACATAAATTAACTCAAAAATAGTTTTTTTTTCCTCTATTCGACATTATTCTTATGTTTCGTTTTTCATCTTAATAAATCTATAAAAAAATTGGAACATTGTTTTTTTTGTGTGTATGTATTATTTAGACTAGTAAAAAAATTAAAAAAAAACACCCGGGCGATGTAAAATGGATTTTTGAAACATATTGCCTGAGGGTTGAGAGTAAAAAATTCAATGTCAGCGAATTTGTACCCTAAGTAAGTAAAATCATCAAATTCATTAAAGGATTAAAAAAATAAAACAATTTGAAATGTAAACTTTAAATATGTATTAAAATAAAACAAACTATATATAGATATATAATACCAGTCATGTATTTATTAAAACTTGTTTTAAAAAACAATGAGGACTGTCTAATGTTGCATGTTCAAATTATGACGATTTAGGGTAATGTGACGTAGGCAGTGACGTAATTTTTGTTACAGACAAAAATCAGAAGCGAATCTCCATTATCAATAGAAGATTTATCAACTCGTTCATCGTGGATAGGATGTGACACAAGGTCACTTTTGGTAGTAATGGATCTGCTAGATTACTAGCAAGAATATGTGCCCTCCACTGAGCATAAGTATTTAAATTTGAATCTAATGAAATAGATTAAATTAAAAAGACTGATGAAACTAAATAAGAATGCAGATAAAATGATTTAAAACAAAAGGGATATAATCGAAAAATAGAACAACTGTGAAACTAACTCTTCCATCATTTTTCATCACTCCCGTCTTTCATTGCTAAATTTTCTTAATTTAACTATTTAGTTAAAATAGGAAGTAAAGAATAAAATTACAATTATTTCTTGTTATCCGATTTCTTTTAAGATTAATGTCCGAGATTTTTGCTCATATACATTAAGATAAAACCAAACAATTAGAAATCAATAATACTAAGCACATATTTATTAAAATCAAATTTTTAATATCAATATGCAAATTAGGCTTCCCGTTCACACTGTAAACTGCTATTTTGTTGTATATATAAATACAATTGCAAGTTATTAGAATGTAGATATGGCCAACAGTATTAATAATGTAATGCAATTTTATTAATAATTGAGGTTTAAATAAAAATAACATCAAGGAGAATGTGATGTAAATAACTAAGGGAATTGTGACTCAATTAGTTATATATATATATATATATATATATATATATATATATATATATTATTTACCAACCCCTTTGCACAAGTAGGATGTGACACAAGGTCAATTTCTTAAGCGGAGTTCAACAGGTTTGAATTCATAGTTTTCCTTCTCCAAGACCAGTTGCCTAACCAAGGTTAAAGAGCCCGGTCTGCCCTACTATTTACCCATAGCTGGAGGGAGAGTATGATTCATACCTTTCCCAAGGGTATTAGCGCTAAGTGAAATGCAATTACCACATCCAGGATTGGAACCCGGGGCGACGAGTCTATTTCCCATGACTTTAACCATTACACAACGCGCTTGAGTACTAATATAGTTTCGGTTACAGACAAACACACTATCTCCATTATAATAACTAGCAAAATAAAAAAACGCTCTCCGGGCGATGTAAAAATAAATTTTTGAAAGATATTGCTTGAGGAGATGGAAGTTAAAAAATTAAATGTCGGAGAGTTTGAACCATAAATCATGAAAACAAATTTATTAAAGGAGTAAAAAAAAAAAAATAAAACAATTTGAAATCGAAATTAAGTTCTATTAACTTTGAATATCTATTAAAATAAAACAAACTATATATAAATATATGATACTGGGGATGTATCTATTAAAACTTGTTTTAAAAACAATGAGGACTGTCTAATGTTGCATGCTCAAATTTGAGTGTGTTTATTCTATGTTATGACGATTATAGTGACGTAAACAGCGACATGGTTTTTGTTACAGACAAAAACCGGAAGCGAATCTCCATTATATATACTAGCAAAATAAAAAAAACGCCCTCTGGGCGACGTAAAATAAATATTGCCTGAGGTGATGGGAGTTGAAAATTTAATATCAGAGAGTTTGTATCATAAGTAAAAGTAAAATCATCAAATTTATTAAAGGAGTAAAAAAAAAAAAATTAAAAAATTGAAATGGAAACTTAGTTCTGATAACTTTAAATATATATTAAAATAAAACAAACTATATATAGATAGATAGATAATACCAGGTATATATTTATTAAACTTGTTAAAAAAACAATGAGGACTGTCTAACATTGCATGCTCAAATTTTGAGTGTATTTATTCTATGTTATGACGATTTTGGGTAGTGTAACGTAATCAGTGACGTCGTTTTTGTTGCAGACAAAAACCGGAAACGAATCTCCATTATTGATACTAGCAAATATATGCACACTCCGGGTGCAAGTATTTAAGTGTTGATATAATAAAATATCATATTAAATTAGAAAGGCTAATGAAACTGAATAAGAATGTAGATAAAAAGATTTGGAACAGAGGGGGTATGATTGAAAAATAGAACAACTTTGAAACTGACCCTTCCATCATTTTCCGTTACTCCCGTCTTTCATTGGTAAATTTTCCTAATTTAACTGTTTAGTTAAAATAGGAAGTAAAGAATAATATTAGTTATTTCTTCTTGTAAATGAATTTCTTTTAAGATTTATCCCCGAGATTTTGCTCATATTCAATAAGATAAAACCAAACAATTAGAAATCAATAATACTAAGCATGTATTTATTAAAATCAAATTTTTAAGATCAATATGCAAATTAGCCTTCCCATTCACACTGTAAACCGCTATTTTGTTGTATATATATATGCAATTGTGTTATAAGTATGTAGATTTGGTCAACAGTATAAGTAATATAAAACAATTTTATTAATAATTGAGGTTTAAATAAAAAATAAAATCATGGAGAATGTGATGTAAATAACAAAGGGAATTGTGACTTGTATAGTAATATAGTTTCGGTTACAGACAGACAAACCTACAATCTCCATTATAATAAGATATATATATGAGTGAAATACAAATTCAAATCGAAGTAGGAGATTGACTTATAGCGGTTTTCTAATGAGGGAGGATCAATTTGCTCGTCGAGAATATCAACAATTGAACTCCTGGCTCGTTTCCAGGATTCGGACACCTGCCTCTGGCACTGGTGGGAAATACCTAAGTATCTGAGTCACGTGATTCTAATATATTACAGTCACGTGGCACTAATAGTTAGGTATTTCCATTCGAATGCCAGAGATAGGTAGGTAGGTAGGTGTGTAATAGTGAGTAATGAACCTTACTCGATTTATGTCTTTATGTAGACTGAGGCATAACATAAGCTAATATTACTTTATATATATATATATATATATATATATATATATATATATATATATATATATATATATTTGGGAGAATATGCGCTTAATTGAAGTCGTACCTAATTTTGAAAGTTAATTAATTAATAATTAATTAATTAGGCGGACATACCTATTCAAATGTAAGGCTAAACAAATCGAGAAAAAATCAATCTCTGTATGTACATTTCGGCCTATTAGGCAGAGCTATAGATAGGAAAAAAATGGTCGGCTAAAAAAAAGCCATATCAAAAACACATCGCTTGTGTATTTACTTATATATATATATATATATATATACTAGCAAAGTATTCAAGTGTTAATATAATAAAATATTATACTAAATTAGAAAAGATAATGAAACTAAATAAGAATGCAGATAAAAAGATTTGAAACAGAGCGGGGGTATAATCGAAAAATAGAACAACTTAAACTTACTCTTCCATCACTCCCGTCTTTCATTGCTAAATTTTCCTAATTTAATTATTTAGTTAAAATCGGAAGTAAAAAGAAATAAATAAAATTACAATGATTTCTTCTTGGTAATGGATTTCCCCCCAAGATTTTTGCTTATATTCATAGATACTCAACATTGAAATATCCCATCCTACCGGTAAAATAAAAAATACCAAGAAAATTTGGTACAGCCGTGAGGGTGGGGGGAGAATTGGTAGGCAAAGAGTTAACATGTCCTACTAGCGAATTATAAACCCACTCCTTAACTATCTACCTACTTTAAACCGCTCACAGTGGCTCTCCCACCACTGCGATCCTACCGTAGACCGCTCATTATAATTGAGCAGAAGGACTCGGATTTCTATAATAATAATAATAATGACTTTATTTGAATAGAATGAGTTCTCTCGGTGAATAGATAGTCAACGTTGAGATATATCATAATACAGGTAAAAACAATAGACCGGGAAAATTTGGTATAGCCGTGAGGAGGAGGGGGGTACGCAAAGAGTTAAGAAGCGACGTAGCCTGTACAAAACTTGAATGGGGGAATATTCTAGTAACAGTCGATAACGTGAAGCAACCTGATCCCGTATGGCAGACTTTGAAAGGGTTAATCCGTAACAACAATAATGCGATAGATCGATTGATAGATAAGAACAGACAAGAGAGATATAGCGAAAGATATTGGCAAAGATACGTTTCAAAGGAATGAATGAGAAATTTTATGGCACAGGGGCAACCTTTAGATGCAAAGCTACTAAAACGAGATAATAGACCCTTATTGACCGTGTGCAGGTGTGATATATATATATATATATATATATATATATATATCTGTGTGTGTGTGTGTGTGTGTGTGTGTGTGTGTGTACAAAAACAGTTATAATTTACCAACAGAACCGTTTTTAATCAATAAAACACAGTGTTCTGTGCACAAAAACGCAGAGCTATATCTTGATATTTCAAATTAAAATGAAACACGATAAAAACTCATGACTGAGGGTTTCACGTGACCGATCGTCAGTTAAGTTTAAGATATATATATATATATATATATATATATATATGAATGTTTTAAACAGGGTTAATCAAGAGAGAAACAGAGAATATTATTTCCAGTTCAAATTCAAAATATTCTGTTTCTTTCTTGGTGAATCCAGTTTAAAGCATCCACATCTTAAAACGGTTATAATTATCATTATGCTCTGATATATATATATATATATATATATATATTGAAGGCAATTACAATGCGTATATCGTATAAAATTCGATAATTATTGAAAATATTATTTTCTATAATTATCGAATTTTATACGATATACGCATTGTAATTGCCTTCAAAAATATAAATAATAATATACTTTACTTAACAATGCTTCAAAAGCAAATTACCAAATACTATATATATATATATATATATATATATATATATATATATATATATATATATATATATGTGTGTGTGTGTGTGTGTGTGTGTGTGTGTGTGAATATAAAGGTTGTTGGTGTGTATGTTGAAAATACGAAAATAATATAATTAACAACTAAGTATATATATATATATATATATATATATATATGCATTAAATATCACCGCTTCTTGCTTTTAGTGAAAAAATTATGAAGATTTGATTTATATTAGAAAATATTTAAAAATCAAAATATACATAGAAATAGCATTGAAACTCTACTTAAAATTTGTCCAGCATCTCAAATCAAAGTAAATATTAAATTTAAACAAATCAACACATCAGAGTTTGTTTTAACCCTCTCTTCCCTGGCCACGCTGTGTAATCGTTTCTAGTATATACATATACATATATATATATATATATATATATATATATATATGCAGTGGCATTAGTCATTTATCCAAGAGTATTAGATATATAATAATCATAGAGGTATAATGATTGTAGAAAAAATTATAGGTCTACCATGTTTTCGATCTTAACGATCCGTCAGGACATAGTCATTCCAATTTATATCGTTAAGATCAAAACTATGGTAGACCCATAATTATATATATATATGAAAATTATAACGCTGCGTATAACTACCGTTATTCTGAGTTTCACGTGTCACGACTATGATCAAACAAAAAATGTCATTTGAATTCTGTACGTTTTAAACTAGGTGTGATTTAAAATTTTATATATATATATATATATATATATATATATATATATATATATATATGATAAGATAGATAGATAGAGAGAGAGTATCCAATTGCCACGGTATCAGTAAATAATCCAAAAGTGCTCAATATATTAAAAACAGAGCAGTAATAATAATAATAATAATAATAATAGTAGAGGAAAAGAGTTAAGGGTCTACCATGATTTCAATCTAAATGATTTCATCAGGACCCAATCCTACGCTTAACTAAATCAATATAATTCTTTAGTTAAACTCTTTTTAACCATCTATTTAAGAATTACATCGACTTAGTTAAGCGTAGGGTAGTTTATTTGAAGTAATTAACAGATTATTTGAAGTGATTAACAGATTATTAGTTAAGCGTAGGGTAGGGTCCTGATGAAATCATTTGGATTGAAATCATGGTAGACCCCCTAACTTTTTCCTCTACTAATATCCTTATAAACATATATAAATAAATAAATAAATAAATAAATATATGGCTGAACTTGCAAATCGGTCGAAAAATTAAAACATTACAGGGTGACCCAGAAAAAACAGAACCCAAATTATTTATTTATTTTCCCATTAAACTAACCCTAAACCCCAACCCCAACCCCGTAGTTAAAATTAACAATTTTATTACAAAATTTGTGGGTTCCGTTTTTTTCTGGGTCACCCTAATTTTCCGACCGATTTGCAAGTGTAGCCATATATATATATGTATATGTGTGTATGTGTGCGTGTGTGAGTGTGCGCGCGCGCATGCGCGGACGCATTTTGAGGTGGGCTGCGCTATGAGCCTTTATCCTTAGCAGTGATCAACCAATCAGAATTGAAGCAGACGATAATAATATTCCTTGCCAACGACATCGCTGTTGACAATTCGAGAACGAAAATTAAATCAGGAGCGAGTAGAATCATAATTAAACATTCGTTTGTTTTAGGAAAAAATACAGAATCCCGCCACCCTAGAAAAAGAGAAAAAAAGAAAAAAGAAAAAAGAAGGCCCTAAGCCAATGTTTATATCTTTCGGTTGCGTTTCGTAATGGTTAACTACCTGATCAATGCTTCTCAACCCCCCGGCCCTCCGCTCAAGTCGGCCGACCGTAAGCACGGTGAAGATTGATCAGTATATATGCGTTGCATGGCATCTCCAGGGTGATTAAAAAGTAACTCCATATTTTAAAGTATTTTAATTTTCTTTTTTTGTCAATACTTTGGAGAATATTGAAGACTTGATTTTTACACAAGACTAGAAGCTGCCGGTTTAGCTCAGTCGGTAGAGAATAAAGACTCTCCCAGTTTTCTTATTCTCCGTGTTCCTCAAATTAACGAAAGCCCTGATGAAGATCTATTGAAACAGACTCTCCCAGTTTTCTTATTCTCCGTGTTCCTCAAATTAACGAAAACCCCGATGAAGATCTATTGAAACAGATCGAAACACTGCAGCGTAGCAATAAATGATGAAGATCTATTAATATAGATAAAAGAACAATATTTCTTTTGAATCCGCCCCCCCCAAAAAAAAAAAATTAATGTTTTTTATTTATTTGTTTTTTCCCATATGTTTGTCTTATATTTATCTCATATACTTTTATTCATATCTATTATGACTTCATTATTTAGGATTTATTTTTGTATTTACTTTTATTTCATATACTAAATTACCAAAATTATATGCACAAGTAAAAAAAAAAAAAATTTAAAAAAAAACACCCTCCAGTCGATGTAAAAATAGATTTTGGAAACATATTGCCTGAGAGGTGGGAGTTAAAAATTCAATGTCAGCGAGTTTGTACCCTAAGTAAGTAAAATCATTAAATTCATTAAAGGATTAAAAAATAAAACAATTTGAAATGTAAACTTTAAATATGTATTAAAATAAAACAAACTATATATAGATATATAATACCAGTCATGCATTTATTAAAACTTGTTTTAAAAAACAATGAGGACTGTCTAATGTTGCATGTTCAAATTTTGAGTGTATTTATTGTATGTTATGACAATTTTGGGTAATGTGACGTAAGCAGTGACGTAATTTATTTACAGACAAAAACCGGAAGCGAATCTCCATTATTAATAGATAACCTAGACTTCGTTAATTGCTTTATTTTTTAGTTAAATAAATAAAGCAATCTATAAGATGTGTGTGTGTAAATCAATGTGTTATGTCAGCAGTGAGCTGACGTGGGAAGGATGTGGAAAAATCAAAAGTCTAAATAATACACAATAATAAAAGCACTTACCTTGTTTCTTTAGCTTCGGCTGCCCGATCTCTTTGTCGTCTATTTTTAAACCAATTGCTAACTTGAGTTGTGGTCAAACCTGTGGCTTCGGCCAGTTCCCTCTTTTCGCGTGGCGAAGGGTACGGATTGTGACCATACCATTCTCTAAGGATCGTGCGAGACTTCTCTTTGAAACAATAGCTCGTCTCTTCTCCGTCCCAAATTGTACGAGGCAGGGGAAATTTTCGGCGGACCCTGTACTTGCCGACGGCACCCAGGGGTCTGCCGCGCAGCTTTTCGGCCTCCACATAGTGAGCCTTCAACCATAACGCCTGCAGTTTTGGATGATTGTGTGTGCCAAACTGGTTGTTTTCGAGAATTTTGTAAAGTTCTTTAAAATTGCCTCGGTGGAAGGCGACAACAGCCTTAGCTTTAAGGACGCTCTCGTTTTTGTGTAGGTGCTCGCAGGCCGGGAGGGACCATAAGAATCTGGCTAGTCGGTCTATGTTCCCACCCTGTTGCAGGACCTCACACACGCAGGCAACCTGTTCTTGAGTAAAACCGAACGATGGAAGCATGGGAGGAGTTGGTGAATTAACAGTGCTAGCTGGTTGTTCATGGAGCATGGAGACTTCACCGTACGGGTTGACTGTAGAACGACTACCGGGTCGAAACACTGTTCATGGGTAGAGAAGTTTTGTTGGTTGAGAGGAAGAAAAAGAAAAAGAAAAAAAGAAAAATTAGTATAATAAATAAAGGTAATGAATTTTCGAAAAAAAAAAAAAAAAAAAAAAGAAAAACATATCGGCCGAAACGTTGTATATAATAATAATAATAATAATAATAATAATAATAATAATAATAATAAGTAATATGATAAAATAATCGATTTAATAAAAAACAAAAAAAAAACTATTTCTCTGAATTTTGAGATGAGGCTTGATAATTTGTATTATTTAGATTATTCTGTCCTCATCTTTATTGTTACCTACACAACGTTTCGGCCGATGTGCCATACGGTCTTCTTCAGGTATTTCTGACAATCCAAGTCCGACAAGAAATACCCGAAGAAGGCCGGAAGGCAAATCGTTGTGTAGATAATAAGATGAGGACAATAGTCCGAATAATCCAAATAATACAAAACAAAACAAAAATCGTGAATAATTTTGATATTTCGGACTGATGTCCTTATCTTTATCGTGGTATATATAAATACAATGTTCGGGCTACCGTAACCTGTATAAGTGTTTTTTTAATTAAGTCATCATCAGACTATAACCTTGAATTCAAACGTTGTTTCGGGGCTTAAATATCATTACCACTAGTGCAAGAGGGCTCCAAGCTGCATAAATACACGAGGCAATGATATAAAAAGCTGAAAACGTAGATTTTCCCGAGAATCAAACTTGGGGTTTTGTCAAACGTCAAAAATTCGGAGTGTTTTGATTTGATTACACTTATACAAGGCCAGAGGTTAAAGTAGATTGAACATTGTATGTATATATATATATATATATATATATATATATATATATATATATATATATATATATATATATATATATATATATAGAAGAAAATATTTTAAAAATATAACAAACACAGGATGTTATGATCAGGAAAAAAACGTTTTTTTGTCAATACTTAAGCATTTCGGTATATTGTACCATCTTCAGGACACTGTTAAGTAATGTTTATGTGAGGGACAAAATGAAAGATGTTAAGATGTCCCTCACATAAACATTACTTAACAGTGTCCTGAAGATGGTACAATATACCGAAATGCTTAAGTATTGACACATAAAATTGTTTCCCCTAATCATAACATCCTGTGTTTGTTATATTTTTAAAATATTTTCTTCTCATATTGTCGGATTAATTTCCTAACCGTATTTCCATATATATATATATATATATCACAATAAAGACGAGGACAACAGTCCGAAATATAAAATTATTCATAATAAATCTCATCTCATGAATACATAAAGCAAAAAAACGTAATTTCAAAAAGTCAAAATAAATCCACTAGCAGAGAAAGATAAAACCTATACTAAACGTAGTTGACTTACCCCCCTTTGGCTGCCCCATTATTTATAGTTTCATCATATCTGTTTGAGGGGATAAAGGAAAAAAAAGAATCTCCAGGTGCGATCTGTCTTTATAAAGAGGAATTATATTACACCTCAAAAATATTTAATGAAAGTGTAATTAATTGGGCGACCAAAGAGAGATAAGTGAACCAAAACTAATTATATATATATATATATATATATATAATATATATATATATATTTATTTAAGAGAAAGATAAGTGCAAATGCTACTACAGAAGAGCAGGTAGGTATAAAACTCAGAAAAATATCAAATTATGATTATTAGAATTCTATTATGTAAGATTTCATGAAGTGTGCACAATCATCAGACGGAAAAGTGGGAAAAATATTAACCACAGGAAAATTAAAGTAACGAACTTCTAGCAATCATAATTTCATATTTTGCCAATATACATACATACATATATATATATACATCTAATAATCCCTACCTTACAGACGATATATATCTAACATTTCCTACCTTACAGACGATATATATATATATATATATATATATATATATATATATATATATATATATATATATATATATATATATAATATATATTAAGAGATATATATATATATATATATA
>CM042168.1:83351831-83354331 GCA_023376005.1 Doryteuthis pealeii
AATACTAAGCATATATTTATTAAAATCAAATTTTAAATATCAATATGCAAATTAGCCTTCTCGTTCACATTGTAAACCGCAATTTTGTTGTATATATAAATACAATTCCATGTTATTAGTACGTAGATATGGTCAACAGTATTAATAAGGTATAACAATTTTATCAATAATTGAGGTTTAAATAAAAATAAATTCATGGTAAATGTGACGTCAATAACTAAGGGAATTGTGATTTGAGTAGTGATTTAGTTTCGGTTACAGACAGACAAACACACAATCTACATTATAATAAGATTATATAAACAAACCATATTACTGCAATATACACAAGGTGGTAGATTTGAACTTATACTACTGTCAGATATAGATGTCAATGCAGCCAAGCCAGAAAAATAAAAAAATAAAAACCCTGACGAGTTTCATCTCTCAGTGTCATGGAGGCCATTGAAATAACGGGCGCCAGGGGTTTGTAAAAAAAAACAAACTGGATCATTCAGGTAAACACACACACACACACACACACACACGATATTTATAGTCTTACTATAACAATGTTTATATGACAACTGTTTCTGACACAGAAGTTTCATAGACGCAGGGTCGGTGCTCGGGACTCATGCAACCCCTCCCCTTATTCCCGTGAATCTACCATATACATCAAACCACCCACCGAATCTATAATAGGGAGCCTCTTATTCCACTACATGTCAATTTTCATAAAGTATAAAGTAATATTCATAGAAAATATAAAACACAACCTTCCAATATATATATATATATATATATAAGTTAAAAGAAAGAAAATGAATCCGACAATATGAGTAAGAAAAGGTGGAATGAAAACATCACACAATGCTGTTAAAGAAGAAAATATAGAAAATATAGAAAATTATATTATAAATTGTTTTCTTCTTTAACAGCATTGTGTGATGTTTTCATTCCACCTTTTCTTACTCATATATATATATTATATATATATATGGGGTAAATATGGAAATAAATCCGACAATATGAAGAATAATAACAGGAGTTAGAAAAATATTTATAAAAAAATTTTCTAACTCCTGTCATTTATAAAACATCCATCAATTTTTTCATCCCATAATCAATCCTGATGATGGTTTAAATAAACCGAAACGTTTAAGCGTCGATAAATAAATTCATCTTATTTTTTGAAAACTTGTCTTTTCAAATTACTTCACACATATATATATATATATATATATATATATATATATATATATATGATAGATGGTGAATGAAAGATGTGCATTATTGCAAACCATTACTAGTGTGTCGAAGGTTCGATCCTCATCAAGTTCTCCAGAAGTATATGTATGTGTGTGTGCACGCACATGTATGTGTTTACTAAGCTTATATATTTTAAAATATAACAGTGATGTCAAAAATGTTCATTATATATATATATATATATATATATATATATATATATATTAAGAAATTTGAAAAAACAAGTGTTCCAAAAATAAGATGAATTTATTTATCGACGCTTAAAAGTTTCGGTTTCTTTAAACCTTCATCAAGATGTATTATGGGGTGAAGAAATTGATGGATGTTTTATAGATGACAGGAGATTATATATATATATATATATATATATATATATATATATATATATATATATATGTATATGTATATATATGTGTGTGTGTGTCCAATTTTTAAGTGGCATAAAACTCGACTGGTTGCCAAACCAAGGCTTAAAGAACCCAGTTTGCCCTAGTCCAAGGAGTGGAAACACACTGACGCTCCGGTAAATAAAAAGTTCAGGGCACAGCAGCCAGTAGAGTAGTTCATTACATTAACAGTTTTCTGGAACATTATTATTGATTTCTTAGAAAAACATGCAAATTTATACAGTGCTATCTGTTCCCTGTTTTTAGGCTAAGTTCACCTTGTTTATTGAATGACACTTCTAATGATTATATATATATATATATATATATATATAATATATATATATATATATATATATATATATACTTGCTGCAGTAGTCGGTAATATCCAGGAAAGGAGAGAAATTGCCATTCATATAGTAGATTACACATAAAGTAAGTAAAATCGTTGGGGTGGCCTAAAGTCAGTATCAGCCAGACAGCGAGGGAGTCTGTCCCCGTTTCACTAGCGCTAGACCAAGGAGATTGTTTGGGCTTTTGAGGTAAAGTATCACACCCACCATCAGCTCCTCACTTTACCGCACAGGTCCTTGTGCTACTCATACGCTGAGTTGGCGAGGGCTGGTATCGAACCCGGATCCTTGTGGTTTCTAGTCCGACGCTCTACCGACTGAGCTAAAATCTAATTTCACATTTCTAATTAAATAAATAAATAAATAAAGTGATGCTATTTCACAAAAAAAAACCCAAAAATGTTTAATTTTCATAAAAGATTTACTTAGATATTGCTCGTATATGTTATTTAAGAAAACAAAATTATTCCCCACGATGGTAACTTGATTTGGTAATTTATGAGGAAGTG
>CM042168.1:83356831-83364331 GCA_023376005.1 Doryteuthis pealeii
TATTAACTAATTAATTTTCAAAAATTAGGTATGACTTCTATTAAGCACATATCCTCCAAAAATTGTCGGCTAAAAGCCATATCAAATAAACACAGTGTTTATATTTACGTACTCTCTCATATATATATATATATATATATATATATATATATATATGAGAGTGGGTGAGGCCTTAGCAGTATATTCATACACGCAGACTTGAAGAGTGTTTACATATATATATATATATATATATATATATATATATATATATATATATATAAGGATATCTACTGAGTCAGACGAACCTACTATTAGTTTCGCATAAAGCTCTTCAGGGCTAAAATCTGACTTAGTAGGTTCGTCTGACTCAGTAGATATCCTTATTACTTGGCTCTACTTAGGTATCGAGCACTTTTTACAAACTAGCTTCTCCTAGCGGTTATATGAATATATATATCTTATATACATATATATGCATATAAATTGTTTTTTCTTTTGGCCAAATACTATACCAATAGATTATTTTTTGTTGGTACGAATATCTTGGTCTTTTCTTTTTTTCAAAATTTTTTTCTTCCTGGTTGATGTTTGGTAGTATATTTTTACAATCAAACTCTCTGCCGGGTTTTTTCTCTCCGCAAGGATCTACCAACACGCTTGGTATATTAAATTATATATATATATATATATATATATATATATATATATATATATATACTTGGGTTTGTATACTCTTGCTCACAAAGTTTGTATATTTTCTTTTCAAGTCTCTGTGAATAAATGGGGTAATAAATCCAAGAGTATGAAGAAAAATAGAAAAACACTTGTTTCTCCACACACACACATACACATGTGTGTATGTGTGTGTGTGTGTGTGTACACTGCAAATTCTAAATAATACAAATACAGAAATTATTCTTCTGCGATAGGGATATAATTAGCGTGACCAATTTGATTAAAATTAATTACATGCCTGATTTAAAAAAAAGGTACTTTTCTGTTTTGGTCGATGCATTTTTCGTTAGAGTCCTATTCGCTTGGAATTCTAACTTATTTCTAAACATACCCAGTCAAAAGAAGAAAAAAAAAGTTTGGATTGGAATTCAAGGAACTACAGAATTACAGGGAGTAGTAACCCCCTCCCCAACAAAACAGTAAAGTTTATAATATATAAAGATGTTTATTTATTTTTATTTTTTTGAAGGGTGGGTACATTACCCACCCTTACTGACTAGCAGGACCTGTAGATAAACGACATTATGATAATTTAATTATTACAACGTTTGATATGTTTACTTAAGAACTTTTGCGAAATAGTTCAATATGTAAAAAAATATAATAATCTTGACTGAACTCTTATATTTTTTCTGTGTAGCATGTCCTTTTTATCTCCTTTCTTTATAATAATAAAAAAAAACGGAAAGGTCCATTATTTGATTATTTAACTGTGGTGACGACAGCGGATAAGCAACACCAGATAATCTGTATCTACATCTTTTCATTTCAACTTGGACGATTTGGACGGTCTCATTTTTAACCAGAGGGTGTTGCAACGGTCGCACAATTAAGGAACACTAGTATTAATATATAGATGTTTAGTTTTTTTTGTTTTTTTTTTAGTTGGAGGTACATGGTGTAAAGGAAATGGACTCGTCGACCCGAGTTCAAATTCTGGACGAATCTACAGTTCACATAGCGCTAATACCCTTGGGAAAGGTATGAATCTAACTACTCTCCCTCCAGCAATGGGTAAATAGTAGGGCAGACTGGACTCTTTAACCTTGGTTAAGCAACCAGTCTAGGAGAAGGAAAACTGAATTCAAACCTTTTAAATCCGCTTTGGGTGGTCACTACTAGAATAGGCTCAGTCCTAATTAGTGATCTATTTCACTAATTTATATATATATATATATATATATATATATATATATATATATATATATATAAGGTTGGGTAATATTACTGACTGTTCCATTTCTTCTAATCTGCTCAGTTCATCATTTGAACCACCCCCACCCCATTTATCCCGGGGGTGGGGAGGTCAGTCATGTAATTCAAATTAATTAGGTATTAGTCACATGACCTTTTGGATTATTGACTTCTTTTTGGTTTTGTTGTTTTGTTTTACGGCATATCAAACCATTCCGGGTCATTTAATGCCGAATCAAGTCATTTTGATAACCAAACCAGGTTTCTTACAGTTCCTGCTTTTGTTTAAGTGGTCACCCCATTAAGTATTGAACAGGCTCATCGTTTCTTAACATCGGTAAATACGTGTAAATAGAATAATAATATATATATATATATATATATATATATATATATATATATATATATCAGTTGTGTCATAAAAGTGCCGAGATTGAAGCTGTATTTACTAAGATAGAAATGAACAATGAATGGAACGTTCATTTTTTCAGAATAAAGGTGTGTCAAAAAGTACAAAACATCTCGATACTTTTTTGACACACATTTATATAGATATATATGATAAGTTGTAAACACGGTATGTTTGGAATGGCTTTTTGCCGACAATTTTTGGGAGAATATGTGCTTAATTGGAGTCGTACCTAATTTAAATTTACATTTAAATAGGCATTCCCGCCTAATTCATTATTAATTAATTAATTTTCAAAATTAGGTACGACTCCAATTAAGCACATATTCTCCCAAAAATAGATATATATATATATTTATATTTGGGAGAATATGTGCTTAATTGAAGTCATACCTAATTTGGAAGTTAATTAGTTATAATTAAATGAATTAGGCGTGTATATTGGTTTAAATGTAAGGCGTAAACAAATCGAGAAAAAGTCAATCTCTGTATGCACATGTACTCTGTATGTACATCTCAAACAGATTGTTTGTACACTTCATATATATATATATATATATATATATATATATATATATATATATATATATAAGTGTTGTTATTGGTCCAATGGGAGAAAATTAAATATTTTATAAAAAAAGAAGGTCCGCAAAATGGATTATGTTTTTAGAAACATTTTTTTAAATTTTTATCTTACATTTGCGACACGTGTTTCAGATCTTCTGATATCTTCTTCAGGAATTGATCAATCACACACACACACACACACACACACACACACACACACACATATATATATATTATATATATATATATTCCAATCTAATACAAAGAATTTGCACATAGTTGAAAGGTTTCAAGTATTCCTATCTAATAGTGAGAACTGTATTGTTTCAATTGATTATTTCTAACAGAAATAATCAATTATATCTATTATTATTATTTAATTGAATTATAACTTATTATTATTTAGTTGAATTATAATTATTATTATTATTATTTAATTGAATTTATAACTATTATTATTATTTAATTGAATTATAACTATTATTATTTATTGAATTATAACTATTATTATTTAATTGAATTATAACTATATTATTATTGAATTATTATTATTATTATTTAATTGAATTATAACTATTATTAATTGAATTATAACTTTATTATTATTTAGTTGAATTATAACTTATTATTATTTAATTGAATTATAACTATTATTAATTGAATTATAACTATTATTATTATTTAATTGAATTATAACTATTATTATTATTTAATTGAATTATAACTATTATTATTATTTAATTGAATTATAACTATTATTATTTTAATTGAATTATAACTATTATTATTTAATTGAATTATATACTATTATTATTATTTAGTTGAATTATAACTATTATTATTTATATTTAGTTGAACCCATATGACAGTTAGAAAAATAGAAATTCTATTTAGCAACTGTCATATGGGTTCATCTAAATAATAATAATAGTTATAATTCAACTAAATAATAATAATAGTTATAATTCAATTAAATAATAATAATAATAGTCCTTTTTAAACACTTATATCTAAGTATTTTTTATCAAAAATATTTTACGGTTATATAGTATCAAGTGTTCCTATCTAATACGAATCATGTATAAACAGATCTATTTGACCCATAGATGAGACCCTAACATGTACTACCACTTCGGGTCAGAGCACAAATGTTTGAGGAACTCAAGACTTAAAAGAACTTCCTCAACAGGTTTTTTTTTCCTAAATTAACAAAAATTCTTTTTCCATTTCCTGATAGAGTAATTTCGGGAAATGGGCAAAATATCCGGCGAGACACGGGAAATGCTGGATAATTTTATAAACAAACATATTAATCAATTTTGTCTAAATTTCATCGAAATTACAATCTTTGTTTTGATCCAAGGTCGTATAATGGTATAGAAATAAACCTAGTCTGATCCAAGGCCACTTTTCTTGAGCATCAAATATATGCTTTCCAGTAATTATTAATAATTTAAACCTGTTAAATTCCGCTTAAGAAATTGACCTTGTGTCAGATCCTGCTCGCGTGAGGAGTTTGTATATATATATATATATATACTGCTCGTACGGAGGAGTTTATATATATATATATATATATATATATATATGAAAAGTGGGTGACTTATCAAGCAATATATAATATCGTTACGCGTAACTTCGACCATCAATAAAATAATTAACCAAATAAGTCGGGGTTAAAAAGAATATAAGAGTGCTCAATAACTCAGATTTAGTAAAGTTTTATAGTCAGATAACATACTCAAGTTTCGCCATGCGGATCATCAGGGCTAACGGCAATGAATTAATGAAATTCATTTAATTCATCGCAGTTAGCCCTGATGATCCACATGTTGAAACTAGAGTAGGTTATCTATAATATTTTCCTATTTGAACTTGTTAATGTTTAGAAGACATACGGTCTACAAAAAAACATTTCATTATTTTTTTTTTTCAGAAGAGACTTGTGAAGGAAAGGGAAAATGAATCAGCATTGAAACTTTGAAGTGCATAGAATATGAATTATTAATTAAATCGCTTTGTGTGGATTAAAAACTCAAAATAATGATAACAATGAATGAATAAATAAATTTAAGTGAGTTTATTTATTCTAAATATTTCAAATTCAGATACAAAACTTACAGGGGAAATCTAATTAGAATTTTTTTTTTAATGAATTAAAAATAAAAAAAGAAAAAAAAGAAAAGAATAATTTTAAAATTAATTCCATTACAATGAAATATACTGCATAACTTGCTTTTTGATTAATAATAATAATAATAATAATAATAATAATAATAATAATAATAATAATAATAATAATCACAGCCACAAAACCAGACATAATATTGATTAACAAAAAAAAGAGAACTTGTTATATTTTTCAGTTCCAGCAGACCACAGGGTGAAGATGAAAGAAAACGAAAAGATAGACAAACATCTGGACTGTGCCAGAGAATTAAAAAAAGCTGTGGAATATGAAGGTGAAAGTGATACCAATTGTAGTTGGTGCACTTGGAACAGTCCTCAAAAGCTTAGAAAACAAGACTAGAGGAATTGGAAATCAGAGGAAGAATTGGGACATCTGCATTGCTGCAATCAGCTGGAATGCTCGGAAGGGTCCTGGAGAGACTTGTTGTCACTCAGACTCCAGTGAAAGACCCTTAGCTTACGCTGGTGTGAAAAATACTCAAGGAGTGAAATAATGATAATAATAATAATAATAATGATAATAATAACAAGAAGAAGAAGAGGAGGAGGGAGGAGGAGAAGAAGGAGAAGAAGGACTGGTGGATTTTGCGGTTCAGGAAAACAAAAAGATGGACAAATACTTGGACCTTGCCCGAGAATTTAAAAAAAAAAAAAGCTATGGAATATGAAAGTCAAATTGATACCAACTGTAATTGGTGCACTTGGAACGGTCCCAAAAAGCTGGGGGAAAAAGAGTATAGAATCTGGAAATCAAAGTACGAATTAAGACCATCCAGACTACTGCAAGCAATCGGCTAGGATACTGAGGAGAGTCCTGGAGACCTGAGGAGATTTGTTGCCACTCAGATTCCAGTGAAATACCATCAGCTAAAGCTGATGTGAAAAACTCAAAATGATGATGATGATAATAATAATAATAATAATGGAAAGTTTGGATATCAGAGGAAGGATTGAAACCATTCAGAACACTGCACTACTGCAATCTGCCAGAATACTCAGAAGAGTCCTGGAGACCTGAGGAGACTTGCTGTCACTCAGACTCCAGTGAAAGACCATCAGCTATCACTGATGTGAAAACTCAAAAGGAGTAAATAATAATAATAATAATAATAATAATAAGAAGAAGAAGAAGAAGAATGGTGGTTGTGATGATGTAAACAAGAAATTTAATGATGATGATGATTATAGTGTTGCTAATGGTGTACTATTGAAACGAATAATTGATATACACAAGGCAATTAACATCAGTGTCATTACAAAAGAAAATTAAATAATAAATGAAGCAAAGAGGAATTCGAAACACGTCTACGATTTCAGATAAATTGGCATTTTATTTTTGTACTAGTGTTTTGTCACCAGGAAAATATTATGACTTTTACGGTAGATTAAGTGACAGCAAGCCTACTAAAATCAAAACAAACAAAAAACCAACAGCACTCCCTTACTATTCTGTTATCGATACACCTGCCTATCTAAATTCATATTTAGACATCATTAATATTTACACTACGTGAATTAAATGACTTTTTGTGGGAAAAAGTGACAGCAAGCCCTTTCATATTAATATCATCATCATCATCATCATCATTATTTCACTTCTTGTTAGTTTTTCACACCAGCGTAAGCTAGTGGTCTTTCACTGGAGTCTGAGTGACAACAGGTCTGCTCAGGTCTCCAGGACTCTCCTGAGTATTCCAGCTGATTTCAACAACGCTGTTTTCTGGGTGGTCTCAATTCTTTCTCCACTTTCCAGTTCCTTTAGTCCCATCTAAGCTTTGGGGATTCGTTCCAAGTGCACCAACTATAATTGGTCTCACTTTCACCCTCATATTCCACAGTTTTTTTGTTTTTTTTTTTTTCAAGTCTCTAGCAAGGTCTAGGTATTTGTCTATCTTATTCTTTTCTTTCATCTTCACCCTTTGAACTGCTGGATTATTATTATTATTGATGCATTTACATATTCGTTTATTGTAATTAATAATAATAATAATAATAATAATATGAAGTTTATTCAGAATATCCAGCACTCTCCGCAGTGGACTTCAGTCAGACTGAAATCCAATATTTTACTCGGAGTTCCAACTGTTTCGGTCTGTTTTATAAGACTCTTCGAGGTTGTTCCAAGTTATCCAAGAGTGATCGGCACGACTGTCTAACCTTATCATTTTAATTCAACAGCACTATACCTAATGTCCCCCTCCATACACATATGCACGCACACAGATACATTTATATTATGACTGTACGCTATTCATGATCCTGATATTAGTATAATAAACTGCATATGTAATGATATTTTTCTTTTTTTAATGATGCTCATTATGTTACTACTTATCGATTTAGACAAAGTTTGACCTTAAATAATAGATTTAATTAATTTTAATTCGCTTTTAAAACTCGTAGAAGCTGATTTTTTTCCCAGT
>CM042168.1:83371831-83377064 GCA_023376005.1 Doryteuthis pealeii
TATATATATATATATATATATATATATATATATATATATATTTCTTTTGTTGAGAAAATTTGCTAGCACTTGATATACTGCGGTAAAGAAACAATACTAATATGAAGCCAGTAGATACTGAGGAAGGTGCTGGCGATTTCATCTCCCAAACAAAAACGAAAGGATAATAGTAATGAGTAACATGAGTGTATATATATATATATATATACATACATACATACAACAACATTATATATATATATATATATACTATATATATATATATATATATATATATTTGAGAAGTAGATACACAAGCGATGTGTTTATGATATGGATTTTTTAGCCGACAATTTTTGGGAGAATAGAGACAGACAGAGAGAGATTGTGAGGGACGGCAGTGATCTGTTAAAATTATGCTATATGAAAAATCAAAATATCTTGCCCTGATGGAAACTTTTTTTGTATATATATATATATAAAGAGAGAGAGCGAGAGAGAGAGACCCTAAATGTCACGACTGGAGTTGGGAATTAAATCTTAAAATAGAATTTTAAAAATTCGGTGTATTTGTTTGTTTTCTCTTTATCATAATTAAAATAGATATTTGATATTTAAATACCAAATAGAATTTTTGAAAACCACTTTTATATACATGTACATACACACAGAAGCAGAGGATCCCGGAGTTACCCGGGATTTTATAAGTTAAAAAAATACATCTCTTATTTATATTTATATATAGATTAATAATTATTATTTTTCTATATATATTTATTTTAATATCTTTTATTCTTCATATATTCTCGTTTTCAATGTGTTTATTTTTATTATTCATCTCATTTAGATCTTTTCTTTTATGTGTTTTTTATTATGTTTTATTATTTATTAATTTGTTTTATTTCTTAATGTTTTAAAAATATATCCCTGATTTAAACGCTTATATTTTTATTTAGGGTTTTCTTATAGAAAACAAAGGCTAAAAAGTTTTTAAGCCCCATCACGGACAGAAACAGAGTGCCGGAACATATTGAACTTTTGTCTTTATTGGACACTACCAGTTTTTTTTAAATAAAAGGAACTGTGCTCAGAAGTTGTAGAAACAAACAGACACAATCATATATATATATTATATATATATATATATATATATATTATATATATATATTTATTCCTCTAGAATAGTATGCTAAATTATGATTTTAAATATTCACGTACAAAGCGGAAATCAAAAGTACGAGGGCGCTCAATATCACACAATATTGAAATTGTTATTTTATCATTATTAATTATATTATTATTATATAACTTATTATAATAACTATATTTTATATATATTATTATAATTGTTATTATTTATATTATTATATTAATATTATTTATTATTATTATGTCCTTATTATCATTAATTATATTATTATGTAACTTATCATAATAACTATATTTTATATATATTATTATAATTGTTATTATTTATACTATTCTATTAATGTTATTTATTATTATTATTATTATTATTATTATTTCCTTATCATCATATTATTATTATTATTATTGTGTAACTTATTATAAGAACTATATTTTATATATATTATTATAATTGTTATTATTTATATTATTCTATTAATGTTCTTTATTATTATCATTATTATTATCATTATTATTTATATTATTCTATTAATGTCATTTATTATTATCATTATTATTTATATTATTCTATTAATGTCATTTATTATTATCATTATTATTTATATTATTCTATTAATGTCATTTATTATTATCATTATTATTATCATTATTATATTTACGATTATATATCTTTCAATGAGTTGAATATTTTGTCAAATATTTCATGCCTCTGAATAAAATATTTACTTCCTAATGTTATATTAGATAACCAAATAATTCTGACCCACACTGTATACACAAAGTTACGGCAAATATCATTTTGTTATATTATCAGAGATTTATTGTGTTTAAGAAGAAAGATTTTGAATATTTCATATTTGTCAAATTCAAATTTTGTGTGTTTTAGGTTTCAACATTTTTTTAAAAATACCATGTCCACGCTACATATACATACATAACACAACACACATATATATATAATATATATATATGTATGTTATGTATTGTATGTATGTTGTATGTATGTGTGTGTGTGTGTGTGTGTGTGTGGTGGTGTGTGTGTGTGGTTTCAACTCTCAGAAAATGTGATAAACTGTTGTTTTTATTTAACACTGCCATAGTTAAAATTTTTTGAAATACTTAGTATTTTTTTTTTTACTTTGAAAATGAATTTTACATAATATTCCTGAAATATTCTTAATTGTGGCTTAGTCAAGTAATAACCAGAAATATTTCAAGAATGCGAGACATAAATGTTGAAAATGGCCACAATATTCCACTTCCCGCCAATTTTCAAGTAAAAACATTATACGTGATAATTATTTAATAAGCATGGGTAATCTGACAAAAGGCCATGATTTTAGAGTGATAATTGTTTTCATGGCAAAAGCACTTTGCAATTCATTAAGTCAATGTTTGCTTTCGAATTATATTAAGACTGTGCAAAACTTTTTAGCGCTTTCTTTCAAAGCTTCAGTTTGAATTTACAGAAATTATATAGATATTATTTAAACATAAATGAATAAATGGATAGCCTCGGTACGGATTATAAATTAATTTCGGTATAGTATTTGCCTACTTTTGGTTAAATCCTCACAAGGAAACGCTTGAAAATCCCTTCAACATTATATATATAAGGGTTTTTATAATTTGCTTGAAGCATTTTGTTTATATTGGTTTTGGTGGTTGGTTTGAAGGCTATCACAATGCAAGTGTAAAAAAAATAAGGTAACTATGGTGTTGTTTGTCAACCTTTAATTTATTCTTAATATTTCGAGATAAAAATCCTCCGCAGAAGATCTCTGGAACTGAGTTGTTGCTCATGGCTGACGTTTTTGGTTTGTCTTATGTCCTTCCAACCACCAACCTATAATATATATATATATATATATATTTAGGGTGTTTTTCACAAAATCCGTGTCCACATTAGAATTCAAAAATTTTATAAAGTGCACACAGACTTTGTGAAGACAAAACCAAACGGAAGCCACTTGCAACACTCCATCTATTTTACAACACATTTTATTTTTGTTTTAATTGTGTATATTATTATGCATTGTTTTGAAAATTATACAGTGAAAGTTTCCGATCAAAATTATCTATACGTTGAGTGAAACTATCAAAATTGATTTAATCTCTCTTATTGTATTAAGATTTTTTTAAATTAACTTGGTATTTGAAAAAAAAAAAAAAAATTAATAAATCAAGATACGTTCGATAAAGAAATATTTCTCTAACGACACTGCGCAACGTTTTTTCGTCTTTTTTATGGAAAAAAAAAAGTAGCCTATCACATCCCCTTGAATATAGCGGATATTTACAAGTGTAAAATGATGAGATATAAAACAGAATAAATAAATCACGACTCCGAGTTTCACGATTTCGATCATCAGGTTAGCTAGTATTCAACATGCCTGACTTTTACATTTCACATATAAGTATAGAAATAAAAATTAAAAAAATAAAGCATTCAAGATGTGATTATTTTTAATGAAGTGAATAGTTTTACCCTATGTTCGAGCGTTTCGGTTATATAATATATATATATATATATAGTATATATATATATATATGATGCCCGAAACGTTCGACTTATTCATCCATAAATAAACCATCCACTGATATTTGTTTTTATAGTTGCTAACTTACATAACGTCACACACACACACATTATATATCATATATATAGTTATATTATAATATATTATATATATATAATATATAGATAGATAGATAGATAGATAGATAGAATAGATAGTACAGGATATTCTAACCCACTTGCTAGATGCCCCAAATTATATTTATCTAGTAAATAAATAAATATAAATTCAACAAAATGGTATTAATATAGATTTTTAAATGAATAAAATCTCGAAATTGTTTTCAGTTGGTTTTTGTACGGTTTAACGGCAAACAAATGTTTTTTTTTTAAATTTACATTTATCGAAACAAATAAAATAAAAATCTGATAATCTTTAAGAAAGAAGCTGACAAAAGGGTGTGTGTGTGTGTGGGGGGGGGGGTAATTTTTCTTAAAAGAAATTAACCTATTTTCGATAGGATTAGCGTTCATTAATCTCCCTGATCTGTGTAGGCTACGATCCTATTTTGTTGTGTGACTCCATATGGGATAAAACAATTTTATATAAAAGTTCCCAATCAATTTCCAAATATGTTCGAATCTGTTCAAACAGCTTGATTTAAAGAGAACTTAATGAAAAAACAAGGTTTTTGACAAATAATTCATGAAATAATGATATATATATATATTATTATATATATATATATATATATATATAATGTTTGATATCACCGGTTTTTGTTTTTGTGCAAAATTACGAAAGATTTAATTTATATTTGAAGAATAAATTTAAAAATTTAAATATTACTAGATATATCATTGAAATTTCATTAATCTCAGAAAGTAACAAATTAATACACCAGGCCCCCCCAACCTAAGCGACGCTGGTAGCTAGCTTCGAAGTGTATATATATATTATATATATATATTATATATATATATATATATATATTATAATATATTCCAGATTTTTCGTTTGTTTTTGAAAGTAGGTTTATATTCCACTTATGGTGACTTTACTACACGACAGAAATGAGAAAAGTAAACAAACAAACATGTGTTTTAGATATGGCTTTTTTAGCCGACAATTTTTTGGAGAATATGTGCTTTAATTGAAGTCATACCTAATTTGAAAATTAATTAATTGATAATCTAATCAGTTGGTGTGTATCTATGCTATGTCTGATGAATACGAAATGAAACGCTTAACAACAAACTAAATATATATGCGGGCACGCGATATCACCAGTCACTCACTCTTTATGCAAAATTTTGAAGATTTGATTTATTTTGGAAGATATTTAAAGAAAAATTAAAAATATACTAGAAATAGCATTGAAATTTCTTACAAAGTCAGCATTTATAAATCTCAAGTAATAATCAATACACTAGGGGGTATTTATGGGAGTGCGTCCCGGTCTCCTGCTCGAAATTGCGCACCTCGGTGACTATTTAATTCAACGTCCAGCTATGTCGGTCTCCATTTGTTCATATCTATCTATATTATTTTGTTTGTCTATCTATCTAATATATCTCTCTCTTCAA
>CM042168.1:83377164-83382164 GCA_023376005.1 Doryteuthis pealeii
AAACTAAGAAATAAATTGGTAAAACAGTAACTTAGAGATATAGTTGTTTACTAAGAAATATTATTACTAGCATCAGCTGTGGATATTCCATAGTATGATAATTTGATTATTACAACGTTTGATATGTTTACTTAATAGATATTGCTTAAATATTATATATATATATATACACGTGTGTGTATGTGCAGATATAAATATAGAAAATACATACACAATTATACGGAAAGATTTTGTCATTAATTCAACTTTGAGAAAGATGAGAGAAATAGGTGGTTTGTTTTCAACTGTATAATGTCATTATGATATCCGTAATAATATTATAATCATTATTACAATAAAGTGATCCATATTTGAAAAGTATTAATATATTATAGATTATAATATTATATTTTAAATTATAATTTAGCTATAAGATAACTGTGGCTAGAATTAAAATGCCTTATTGTGCTACACAGTAAATACAGAATGTACAATGATCGGTTAAATAGTTGTGCGTATTTCGGTTAGATTTTTAGTCAGGTCTTTCTCTTACAGTAATGTACTCACACACACACACACACAAACCTATATATATATATATAATATATATATATATATATATATATATATATATATATAAACACAATGTACATTTCACATACAAAACATTTAAACATACCTACATATATATATATACTCATATTTTACACTAACATTTAAACATATATCTACGTTCATATATATACATATACATCATATACATATCTACATATATATATATTACATATATATACATATACATTCATATATATACATATCTACATTCTATATATATATATCTACATTCATATATATATATATATATATATATAAACACACACACACATATTTACACAAGCATTTAAACATATATACATTTATATATATGTATATACACATATATTATCACAAACATTTAAATATATATATACATATATACACATATATTATCACAAACATGTACATTCATACATACATATATATATATATGAATGTAGATATGTTTAAATGTTGTGTAAATATGTGTTATATATATATATATATATATATATATATATATATATATATATATATATATATATATATATATTACACAAACATACACATGAATACATGTAAATATAACACTTATAAACATTATACATACACGTCAATACACTCACGCATATACATATTCACATACAAATATATATACATACACATACATGTAAATATATCATGCATACACATGTACACATATATGCATATGTACATGAGCACATTACATATAAATACATGTACACATAAACGTAACCATATATATATATATATATATACAAGTAAATACATACATCTAAACACATATACATACATCTAAACATATATACATAAACGCATGAATACATGTACAAACGCGTAAATATATACACATCCATACACATGTAAACATGTATAAGTAAACATACACACACACACACACACACACACTTATATTGTGTAGACATTTATTTACTGCATACTCGTATTAGCTAGACTTTGTATATTTTTCAGACGATTAATTTTAGTCTACGGATGTCGAAAAGAATATACTTCCCATAAAAGTATGTGGGGTTTTTTTTGTTGTGTTTTTTTTCTGTACCAGCTTCTGGTCTAAATCGACACAGAAAATTGTCTGAGGTCGTCTCACATCTAATGGACTTTTTAAACATTCTATTTATAACATTACGTAAAAAAAAGAAAAGATCTAGTTTGTACAGTAAATGGAGCACTATTACTACATTTATACATGTGTGTGTGTATATATTTGTGTGTGTATGAGTGTATATATATATATATATATGTATGTGTGTGTGTGTGTGTGTATTTATATATGTGTATATATATATTTATAGATGTGTGTATATTTATATATGTGTCTATATATATATATATTTATAGATGTGTGTATATATGTGTCTATATATATATATATATTTATATATGTGTGTATATATGTGTCTATATATATATGTGTGTGTATATATGTGTCTCTATATATATATTTATATATATGTATATATATATGTCTATATACATGTGTGTGTATATATATATATGGGTATATATATGTGTGTGTATATATCTATATATGGGTATATCTATATATTTATATATGTGTCTATATATATATATATATATATATATATATATATATGGGTATATATATATATATGTGTGTATATACATGGGTATATATATGTGTGTGTGTGTATATACATGGGTATATATATATGTATATATATGTGTGTGTATATATATGTATATACTTGAATATATATATACTCATACATATATCATACATATACACACATGTATAATTATATACATACATATATATATATATATATATATATATATATATTATTACTGTGTGTATTAATACTAAATCCGCTCTACTAACGTATTGAGCACTTTATATTTTTTATAACACTGACTTATCCGATTAATATTTATACCAACCAAATATTGTGATTAACCAATATTTTTTTAACCGATAAATCATTCCCTTTATATATATATATATATATATTAGAAGTAAACAAACAATGTGTTGTGATATGGCTTTTTTAGCCGACAATTTTTGGGTGAATATGTGCTTAATTGAAGTCGTACCTAATTTTGAAAATTAATGATGAGGCCTAATAGACTGAAATGTACATACAGAGATTGATTTTTATCGATTTGTTTAGCCTTACACTTGAATAGGTATGCCCGCCTAATTCATTAATTATTAATTAATTTTCAAAATTAGGTACGACTTCAATTAAGCACATATTCTCCCAATACATATATATATATATATATATATATATATATATATATATTGAATTTTAATTCTATTCAATTATTAGATTTTTTTATTTTTTATATATTTTTTTTATTTTTCGATCATTTTGACCCGGTTAAAATTTTTAAAATATTTGATGGTTCCTTCAGCCATCAAATATTTTTTAAATTTTAACCGGGTCAAAATAATCGAAAAATAAAAAAAATATATAAAAAAATAAAAAAGGTTTTTTTTAAAATGAATGAATGAAATTAGCCAATGTACAAGAACATTTCACATCTTGATCACAATAAAGGATTTCTATTCGCTACCACATCCCACTCCCTACACCCGACCCCAGCAGATGGTCCTGATACTCGCAATACCCTGGGGACGGGTCTTGATCTTAATATATATATATATATATATATATATATATATATATATATATATATATATGCATGCAGGTATAATATATATATATATATATATATATATATATATACCTGCAGATTATATTTTATGGTGTACCACTAGTCACGTGATGTAATGGTTAGCAAGCTAGATTAGCAGACTATTGATAGCGGGGTCGCTTCTCACAGGGTACCCCCCCCCCCATACTTCTGACCTTGTGCCACAATTAAATTATGCAAATAACTATACCACGATTACAAATCCTATATAATCATATACAAATTTTCTCAACAAAAGAATATATATTATATATATATATATATATATATATATATATATATATATATATATTCTTTTGTTGAGAAAATTTGCTAGCACTTGATATACTGCGGTAAAGAAAGCAATACTAATATGAAGCCAGTAAGATACTGAGGAAGGTGCTGCCGATTTGATCCCCAAACAAAAACGAAAGGATAATAGTAATGAGTAACATGAGTGAGTATTATATATATATATATATATATATATATATATATATATATGAGAGAGAGACAGACAGAGACAGAGAGAGAGAGAGATTGTGAGGGACGGCAGTGATCTGTTAAAATTATGCTATATGAAAAATCAAAATATCTTGCCCTGATGGAAACTTTTTTGTATACTTTATATATATATATATATATATATATTATATATATATATATATATATAGAGAGAGAGAGAGAGAGAGAGAGAGGGGGAGAGAGAGAGAGAGAGCCTAAATGTCACGACTGGAATTGGGAATTAAATCTTAAAATAGAATTTTAAAAATTCGGTGTATTTGTTTGTTTTCTCTTTATCATAATTAAAATAGATATTTGATTTTTAAATACCAAATAGAATTTTTGAAAACCACTTTTATATATATGTACATACACACAGAAGCAGAGGATCCCGGAGTTACCCGGGATTTTATTAAGTTTAAAAAATACATCTATTTATATTTATATTTATATATAGATTAATAATTATTATTTTTCTATATATATTTATTTTAATATCTTTTATTCTTCATATATTCTCGTTTTCAATGTGTTTATTTTTATTATTCATCTCATTTAGATATTTTCTTTTATGCGCTTTTTATTATGTTTTATTATTTATTTTATTTCTTAATGTTTTTTTAAATATATCCCTGATTTAAACGCTTATATTCTTATTTAGGGTTTTCTTATAGAAAACAAAGGCTAAAAAGTTTTTAAGCCCCATCACGGACAAAAATAGAGTGCCGGAACATATTGAACTTTTGTCTTTATTGGACACTACCAGTTTTTTTTTAAATAAAAGGAACTGTGCTCAGAAGTTGTACAAATAAACAGACACAATCATATATATATATATATATATATATATATATATATATATATATATATATTCCTCTAGAATAGTATGCTAAATTAGGATTTAAAATATTCACGTACAAAGCGGAAATCAAAAGTACGAGGTCGCTCAATATTACACAATATAGAATGTTGAAATTGTTATTTTATCATTATTATTATTAATTATATTATTATTATGTAACTTATTATGATAACTCTATTTTATATGTATTATTATAATTGTTATTATTTATATTATTCCATTAATATTATTTATTATTTCCTTATTATCATTAATTATATTATTATGTAACTTATTATAATAACTATATTTTATATATATTATTATAATTGTTATTATTTATATTATTCCATTAATATTATTTATTATTTCCTTATTATCATTAATTATATTATTATGT
>CM042168.1:83384664-83389664 GCA_023376005.1 Doryteuthis pealeii
TAAGAGAGAAGCTGACAAAAGGGTGTGTGTGTGGGGGGTTAATTTTCTTAAAAGAATTACCTATTTTCGATAGGATTAGCGTTCATTAATCCCCTGATCTGTGTAGGCTACGATCCCTATCTTTGTTGTGTGAATCAATATAGGAGAAAACCAATTTTTTATAATAGTTCCCAATCAATTTCCAAATATGTCGAATCTGTTCAAAACAGCTTGATTTTAATGAAAACAAACAAAGGTTTTTTACCAAATAATTCATGAAATAATAATATATACACACACACACACACATATACATATATATATATATATATATATATATATATATTATATATATATAAAATATCACCGGTTTTTGTTTTTGTTCAAAAATTACGAAGATTTAATTTATATTCGAAGATATTTAGAAATTTAAATATACATAGATATAGCATTGAAATTTCACTCATCTCAGAAAGTAAACAAATCAAGACACCAGGGTCCCCCCCCCAACCTAGCCGACGCTGGGTAGCAGCTTCAAGTATATATATATATATATATATATATATATATATATATATATATATATATATATATATTCCCAGATTTTTCGTTTGTTTTGAGGTAGGTTATATTCCACTTATGGTGACTTTACTACACGACAGTATGAGAAGTAAACAAACAAACAATGTGTTTTAGATATGGCTTTTTTAGCCGACAATTTTTTGGAGAATATGTGCTTAATTGAAGTCATACCTAATTTTGAAAATTAATTAATTGATAATTAATAACAGTTGGTGTGTATCTATGTATGTCCTGATGAAACTACGAAAATGAAACCATTAACAACAAACGAAATATATGTGCGCACGAAATATCACCAGCACTCACTCTTTGTGCAGAAATTATGAAGATTTGATTTATTTTGGAAGATATTTAAAGAAAAATTAGAATATACATAGAAATAGCATTGAAATTCTACTTACAAATGTCCAGCATTTATAAATCTCAAAAGTAAATAAATCAATACACTAGGGGGTAATTTATGGGGAAGTGCGTCCCGGTCTCCTGCCTCAGAAATTGCCACCCGGTGACTATTAAAATAACGTCCCCAGCTATGTCGTCTCCATTTGTTCATATCTATCTATATTATTTTGTTTGTCTATCTATCTATCTATGTCTATTCCAAACTATATATCCATGTTCATATCTAAACAAGAATTACGACAAATTACAATAAAAAACAAGAAATACGACAAATTTCTATAAAATGAACAAGAATTACGACAAATTAAGATAAATAAATAAGAATTACGACAAAAAAGAGAAGCACCCCCCTCTAAAATACATTTAACGCCCTAAGTTGGTTGTTTTCTTTCAACAAACACTGCCGAGACGACATAGCTGGGGACGTTATTTTAATAGTCACCGGGTAGCAATTTCTGAGGCAGGAGACCGGGACGCACTTCCTCATAATTTATCCACTCCTCTACCTAGCCGACGCTGGGTAGCCACTTCTGGTACATGTATAAAGGGCAGTTTGTATGTATGTATGTACGGATGAAACAATGAAAATACAATAATTAACCACAAAATATATATATATATATATATATATATATATATATATATATATATATTATATACACACACTAAATATCACCAGTTCTTGCTTTTTGTGCAAAAATTATGAAGATTTTATATGTATTCGAAGATATTTAGAAATTAAAATATACATTGAAATAATATTAAAATTTTACTTAAAAAAAATGTCCAGCATTTGTAAATCTCAAAAGTAAACAAATCTACACACCAGGGGTTTTTGCTCCACTCCTCAACCCAGGTGATGCTGGGTAGTCACTTCTAGTTACAGAATAAAGTAGAAGACACATTGATATATAAGGATTAAAAATAAACAAGATAGGGATATTCGGTCATTTCTTTTTTTTACACTTGATTAAGATCTTTAACTAATTATTCTTAAAATTAGGGATGGTCAAAATTTTGCGAGTTTTTAATACCCTCCCCCATGAATTAAAATTCAACAAAACTCGGGAAAAAAAATCAACGAAACTTATCGTATTTTTTGCTGTATAATGAAAAGGAATTTTTTTTTTTTAAATCAAATGTAAAAATAATTTTATATATTAAATTTGTATCTGTCCAAATGACGCATTTTTGCCGTCTTTTTCTTTTCTCTTGAAGATGTGCTCTTTTTAACGTGATTCATTTCATTATTATAATTAAGAAATTCACAGAACAATTTTTTAAAAATACGTAGAAATTTTGCAAATTTAAGCTATTAACTATTTGCTTACTTTAAACCACTTCCAGCGGCTCTCCCGCCGCTCCGATCCTCCCGTAAGCAAAGTACAAAAACTGACGGTTAGTTCATTATAATTGAACAAAAGGACCCCGGTTACAATAATAACAGGATTTTATTTGAATAGAATGAGTTGTGAGGTGATTAGATTGTGAATTTTGAAATATCCCATCATACAGGTAAAAAATGAAAAATAAAATTTGGTACAACCCTGGGGGAAATTCAAATTTTTAATCAAATAATTAAAAAATTAAATCTAATAAGCAAAACAATCAAGTATTTTAAAAAATAAATGGGTGAAATAAAATTATCTATGAATTTTTCTAATATATTATTTGTATTATTTATTTTAAAAATTTGTAAGAGTTTTAATTTATGACCAGAGGTCAAAATTTAAAACTCTAAAAAAAAAAAATTTGCAAGACAAAATTATTTTAGTAACAGAGTGTTAAATACATGAAATAAACTACCATCATCAATAGTGAATGCTTCATCTCTAAACTCCTTTAAGGCAATGTTAGATAATCTGTGGAAAGATTATAAATATTCTGTGGAATTAAGATGAATGGTTATAAGGAACAGCTGACAGGTCTCAGACCTAATATACTAGCTGGAAAATATATTAATATTATTATCATACATTCACAACGTTTCGACTGGTTTAGTTCCGGTCTTCTTCAGTAGGTGTTCTTTCCCGACTTAAAAGAATCAAAAAGCTTCTTAACAAACACAGGGGACAGGATTTCTAGACAACATCTGGAAATGATGATATCGCTATTATAAACTTTAGAACGCACCTGTCGTTTATCCTCATTTAAAATAAGTAAATAAATAAATGATTAACTAGACTATCCTTAAACCCATTGAGCTCCCACCCCCGTTGTAACGGCTATCCATGAAGGTGCAGAGATTTCTGTTTAGGAGAGAGTGCTCCGTTATATAGAGAATTTGGATTACTAAAAGATCACGTTCAGCGCGAACGTAGACCCCACAACATTATCATTCAATTGTGAAATTAGATTGGAAGTTACTTTGTTTTCCCAGAGCAATTTAAGTGTATTGCTGTTGCATAAATCTCGCTATGAAGTGCTGTTTTTGTCGGGTTACGGTTATATAATTTTGGTATCAATTTATCCTACTACTTTTGTCTCAATAGTTGTAATTCATTTCTAATACTTAAAATGTATGAAACTATGTGACAGAGATTCTGACAGTCGGGTTTCGAACCACGCACAAGGCGGTCTTCCTATCTATAGCTCTGCCGATGAGGCCTAACAGGCCGAAATGTACATACATAGATTGATTTTTCTCGATTTGTTTAGCCTTACATTTAAATAGGTATGCCCGCCTAATTCATTAATTATTAATTAATTAACTTTCAAAATTAGGTACGACTTCAATTAAGCACATATTCTCCCAAAAATTGTCGGCTTAAAAAAAAAGAAAGAAAAAAAAAAAAGCCATATTATAAACACATCGCTTGTGTATTTACTTCTCATATATATATATATATATATATATATATATATATATATATATATATATATATATATATATATGTGTGTGTGTGTGTGTGTGTGTGTACACATGTTTAGATAAAATGTGGTATAATTTTCATTTATATTATGCAAAACTCTATATAGAAATTGTTTTCTGTTGTTTTTTTTAATGTTTTTTTATGCAGTCTTTAATATTAAAAAAAAAGAACTATATATTTCCTAGATATGAAATAAATTATATTTAAATAAATACTTAGATAGATAGATAGATAGATAGATAGATAGATAACAAAAATCAAATAACTTAAAAAATAACAAAACATTTCTATGCCTTATCATTTTTGTCTACACACACACACACACATATATATATATATATATATATATATATATATATATATATATATATATATATATATATTCCATGCGAGAATACCGGATATGATTATTGTGAACAATGAGGAAAAATTCTGGTATTTCGTAGACGTGGCAGTGCCAGCAGACCACATAACGAGGGTGGGGGAGTTTTTATAAATACTAGAACCTAGCCTGGGAACGGATAAAGCTTTGAAACATTCAGTTTAAAGTTCCAATTGAAATTATTGGTATATGCACAAGAATATATATATATATATATATATATATATATATATATTATATATATATGAAACTATGATCGTCTGTTCACAGACTGGATCTCTTTGGTGATCGTAAAATATATAAACAAACGTATATATTTAATAGTTTAAACACCACCCGTTACGGCAGCTGTCAAATGGCAGAGAGGTTAAGAAATCGGTCTGGCTCTGTTTATCTAATTAAAACCTATTAAAATAAATTAATTGTTGGATGAAAATGATTTTTTAAAAGATATCTATTGTTAAAAACATTTACAATCTAGAAAATTATATCACAGTATAATTAATCATTTTTTGAATTTTTTTCAACAATAAATATTTGATCTAGGCATTTTTTTTTTTTATTCTTTCGATCAGGATTCGAAAAATAGAAAATGCATTGCCCCGAAGAATGGTAAATGAAAGAGCTAATCAACACCCCCTTCCCGGGAGGAGGGCTCTTTTTTTTATGGCCAGCTGTTTTTGAAACCACTCTGACGAAGTAGGGAGACTGTTCGAGGTACCATGATAGGCTTGAAAATAAACATATGAAAGCGGGTTAAACTTTCAAATCGTCGTCAAAAT
>CM042168.1:83399664-83409664 GCA_023376005.1 Doryteuthis pealeii
TTTCTCCTTGTTTTTCAAATCCAGAATACAGAATCCGTCGATGTTTTGTTTTTTTAAAAAGCCAAAAAATGGTTGATGATTTTCATTTAAAAAAATAAAAGAAATAATTTAAAAATAAAAAAGAAATCCTCTCTGTTCTGCACAACAAAGTTCTCGGTAGATAGCTACGAACACAGCTGAAACGATTCCTATTTCTTTCTTTTTTTTCTTTTTTTGTCTATCTTTCTCTCCTGTGCGTGTGTGCAATAACCAACGACACGTACCCCCACGTCTCTTAGTAATTGTACACACCTACTTGCTACATGGGCAAGCCAACGGCTGAAAGTCCTCGCGCCTACCTTCCTCGAATATATATATGAAAGCCAGCAATAAGGTACCCTGACAAGAGAGAAAGGGTGAGGGAGAGAAAGAAAAAGAGGGAAAAACGAGAGAGAGGGGGAGGAGAGGAAGAAATGAAAATGAACAACTAGTTGCGTTGTGGATTCAATCGTTAGATTCGTTAGCAAGCTACTCAAGTGGATTGTTACTTTGGAGCCGGGTTCGATTCTCACCGGCAGAGGATACCGGAGGATCGCGCCTGTTTTACTTAAGATTTTTATGTGATTTTTTTTATCGTAAATAAAACTTTTAAACGAAATTATATATATATATATATATATATATATATATATATATATATATATGTGTGTGTGTGTGTGTGTATGTGTATGTGTATGTGTATGTGTGTGTGTGTCAATTTCCGCTTTAACTTTTCCGTTGCAGTGACATTAGTGTAATAATACCAATTCCACTATATATATATTCATATTTAAAAAAATCGGTGTCTTAAAATACAAACACACACACACACACATATATTATATATATATATATATATATATATATATATATATACATATATATATATATATATTTGTGGGGGGGTTAAGACACTGATTATTTAGAATGCAACTTAACAAATTTCTAGATGGTATCAAATTTCATATTTTTCAAAAAATTAGTAATATAGTTTCTTCATTTTAATTAGGGTGTCCATCGTGGTGCATTTGTTAGCAAGCTAGTGTCGAAGATTAATTACTAATGAATAGCGAGTTCGATCCTCGCTTGATACCCCATACTTGCGACCTTGTGTCACATCCTACCCGTAACGAACGGATTGGCTAAATACCTACTTTGTTAGATTTACTGGAAACGGATCAGGCCAGCTTAAAAATGAATTGACATAAACAAACTTAATTTTAAACTTAAATTTAGTCGTGAGTATAAAAAGATATTAACCACTAAATGAAAAAAAGATTATTTATAAATTTATGATTTAAAACTTATATTTATAAAAAAAAATAAATAATTTCGTTCGATAATTAATTGTGGACTATGTTTTAAATAAAAATCAGCTGGTGTGGTGCAATGTAATCTTGTTTCTCACTGAGTGCCCACGTGGTTGTTTTTTTTTTTTTTTTTTGTTTTTTTTTTAGTAAATAAAACTAGCTCTGTTCCGCTAAGAGTGTCACGGTTATATTTATACATACACAAAGAAAAAGGCGCTTGTCGTAGAGTTATGTTTGTTATACGTTTTCTTCGTATATAATTTTAAAAAATGGTATCAATAGATTAAAAAAATGAGCTTATTAAAAGTGGCCTTGAACCAAACCTTGCTATGATTATTGATTTATTTATCCCCGGTGAGCTATATATATATATATATATATATATATATATATATATATATATATATATATATATATATATATATATATGAGAAGTAAACAAACAAACAATGTGTTTTGATATGGATTTTTTTCGCCGACAAATTTTGTGAGAATATGCACGCCTAATTCATTAATTATTAATTAATTAATTTTAAAAATTAGGTACGACTTCAATTAAGCACATATTCTCAAAAAAATATATATATATATATATATATATATATATATATATCATGTCAGCAACCGTCCGACCGAGACTGGTAGTCCACGACTTGTCCACCTCAATGTCGTGTGACATGAGAGAGAGAGAGAGAGAGAGAGAGAGAGAGAGAGAGAGAGAGAGAGAGAGAGAGAGAGAGAGAGAGAGAGAGAGAGAGAGAGAGAGAGAATAAAAAACTTGTCTATTTTTTTTCATCGACAACTAAATGTATACCACCCCGATCTATTTTCTATGTACATAATTTGTAGTCGCCCCCCCTCCACCCAGCTAAACATACATACCCGTAATGATAATAACTCTACCCACCACATAGACATTGTTCTCCCCACCCCCGTATCTCACACTATATTTAGTCGGGCATGCAGACACAATAGTGGGGATTGAACTCGTAATATATATATACATATACAGGTAAAGAAGAACAATTTCCTCGTAAATTCCTACTATAAAATAAACTGAACCTCGTTTTATGTCCGTGTTTTTGCAATAAATGTTTTATTTTTCTTGCACCCGTTATTTTACAATACTAAATATATTTTCTTTATTTGTTAAAGAATAAAAATCAAGAAAATATATTTAGTATTGTAAAATAACTGGTGCAAGAAAAATAAAACATTTTTTGAAAAAACACGGACATAAAATGAGGATTCAGTTTATTTTATGGTAGGAATTTACGAGGAAATTGTTCTTCTTTACCTATATATATATATATATATATTTATAAATATTCAAGTTTGGTACAAGGCTGGAACTATAGCGAGTGCGTGGACGGAACTTGCGACACGAAGTTAACAACTCTACGGCAAGCGCCTTTTTTCTTTGTTTATACAACCGAAAGACTCTTAGAATTGTAAGAATTGTTCGTATTTAGTAAATAAAAAATACTCGTGCACCCGGTGAGAAACAAGCTCACTTGCTATGACACACCGGAAGCGTCATCCTATTTGTTTATATATATATATATATATATATATATACAAAGTTTAGTCGGAAACCAGGTCGAGAAGCAAAACCTGCGAACGATGCCTATCGTCTTTGATCTTAATTATCGAACACCTATGTCTGCCATGAGGCCTCGAAAATAGAGCGCTTGGGAGGAGGGGGGCATCGAGCTTACCTGGTAGAAAGGAGAGATTGCTCAACAAGCAGTTTATGTTGGACCCCCCCTCCTTTCTCTTTATGTATTCGAATGTGAAATAGATTTGTATGATTTGTTACTAAGTGATCCACGAGGGAGGGTTCTTTAGCTGATCACCTCTATGTAAACATTATTAAAAATTCATAAGTAAAATAACCTTAAAGAGACGGACATTACCTTTGAATGTACTATTTACTCCCCTTCCTTACCACTCGGTGAACCTGTTTTTTTTTTTAAGAGGTAAAAAAATTACTCCCACTACCTCTATATATCTACCTATCTAAATATATATATATATATATGTATATGTATATGCATGTGCGTGTCTGTGTCTGTGTGCTTTTGTGTGTGTGTGTGTGTAATAAAATGCGTGCACACGCACAAAGCGTACGTGTGACTTAGTAAATACGGGATAATAAGCATGTGTACACTTATCGTAAATCGTACTGTACAATATCTTACCCTCAAATACCATAGTGTCCGCATGGAAAATCTCAATTTTCTCCCACAGAAGCCTGCAACTTGACTAGTTTGTGTTGAAAAAAAAAGACGCCTGGGTTTCGACTTTTCATCCCCACCCCCAACAATTTAGTGTCTCCACCCCCCGGTTGCTACAGCCCTCCTCCCAAGCTACAGATTACTCCTACCTCCTTGGCTGACCCTCTTCCACTCCTTATATTAATACTATTGCTGCTGCTACTACTACTACTACTACTACTACTACAGTACAATACTGCCTACATCAGACTGTAATCGTGTGTGTATGTATTTACAAAATACGTATATAAACTCTATCCCTTTTTAAAAAAGGATTTTAAGAAATCTATTTCACTTGTCTTCTCTCTCTCTCTCTCTCTCTATATATATATATATATATATATATATATATATATATATATATATATATATATATATTATATATATTATATCCCTTTTTTTATACAAATATTGGTCTTTTTTAGATCTCTCTTTCTGAAATATTCGATCTCTTGATTGATGTCAATCAACTTATCTTTCTGTCTCTGTCTCGATTGAACTCTCTTTCCCTTCCTCGAAAAATGAGTCTCTCTCTCTCTCTCTCTCTCTCTCTCTCTCTCTCTCTCTCGTGGAAAATTGTGATCTTCCCCATTTCTATCTATCGTCTCTCTCTCTCTCTCAAGTCTCTCTCTCTCTCTCTCTCTCTCTCTCTCTCTCTTCTAAAATAATAAGTCTCTCTCTCTCTTCTCTCTCTCTCTCTTCTAAATAATCTCTCTCTCTCTCTCTCTCTCTCTCTCTCTCTCTCGAAAAATAGTGGTTTTCTTCGTTTTACTGTCTTTTTACCAAAGTCTCGGAGCAACACACACTCTCTCTCTTCTCCCTATCTCTCTCTCGCTCTCTCTCAAACATGTTACAGACAAACCCCTACAAGAGGGCTTCGCTGATTGGCCAATGCAAGGATTGAATTCCACCCTTTATTTCGACACTAGCTCTCAAAATTAATCACCATGGCAACGCTGTCAATCACTGAAACATTAGCTGCTTGTGGGCGTGGCCAGTAAGGCTGCAGTCACTTAAGGCTTTGACGAGCCTCACACACACACACACACTCAAATATCTATCTACCATCGGTTCTACAAAGTAAATAAAGAAAAGAAAAAACCCAAAAATTATACGTATTATATCTATAAATAACTATCTATATACTTGCATATAGATTTTAATAGAGGACAAGTTCCTAACAATAATAAAAGCATTTTTATCCGGTTAGTGGGTACCAGGTTTTTAAATTCACACAAATTCTACGGAATTTTGGTAAAGTTAATGATCAGAAGAAATACGGGGTAAAATGGTAATCTATACATTAGGCACTGCCAAAGTTGCCGTAAAAATCCGTATTTTACAAAATACCCCCCCCGATTGGAAATTTTTTTTTTAACCAAAAATCAGGGAATTATTCGATTTTAATTAAAATTTAAGTGTTTTAAATCAGGGGTGGGTAAATTTATTTTGTAAAATACGGATTTTACGACATCTTAGGTAGAGTTTACGGTCATGTTACGATATATTTGAGCAAAATTGACCGAAAAATAGTTTTACATAAATTAAAAATAAATTACAAGTGTAATATTATTTTGCTTTTTTTTTTACTGATACTCATTATGTTACCACTTTTCGACAGACAAAAATTTGACCTTAAATAATCAATTCGATAAATTTTAATTCGTTTTTAAAATGAAAACAAGTCAACATTTTGGGAGACCCTACTATACATATATAAAGGGCAGTTGTGTGTATGTATGTCCGGAGGAAACTGCGAAAATAAAACAATTAACCACAATGTAAATATATATATACATACACATTTACTATCACCAGAGCTTGCTTTTTGTGCAAAAATAATGAAGATTTTATTTATATCTGGAAAAATATTTTTAAATTAGGATTTTTGTGCAAAAATTATGAAGATATTTAAAAAATAAAACAAATAAAAATCGCATTGAAATTCAACTAAAAATGTCCAGCATTTGTAAATCTTCCCAGGGTGGGGACAGCCTTCTACCCAGGCGATGCAGGGTAGCCGTTTTTAGTATGTTATATAGGGGAAGAGTTCTTTGACTATAAAATCGGCATTAGGATCCTTGCTTTGTTTTTGCCGGGGGACAAACCCTAACCCAAAAAAATCGAAGAGAGAGATGAAAACAAAAAATAAAATAATAAACCCTGAACCTACAAAGTTAAAGTTTAGGTACTGGACATGTACCCCGAAAAAGGGAGACCCATTTTTTTAAAAATTGGGATATTGTAGGAAGTATCTGGTACCATTATTGGAGGCGGCTTCATTCTTGGAATGAGGTAGCCAAGCGAGTGCTTCTAAACAAAACGAAAAATCTGGTGTAGAGGTTATGATACTCGCCTGTCAGCTTGACAATCGGGTTTCGAATCACGCACAAGGCGGTCTTCCTATCTATAGCTTCTGCTGATGAGGCCTAATAGGCCGAAATGTACATACAGAGATTGATTTTTCTCGATTTGTTTAGCCTTACATTTAAATAGGTAGGCTCGCCTAATTAATTAATTATCTATTAATTTACTTTCAAAATTAGGTACGACTTCAATTAAGCACATATTCTCCCAAAAATTGTCGGCTAAAAAAAGCCATATCAAAACACATCGTTCGTGTACTTACTTCTCATATCACTATTAGTATTTTTGTAATTTAACCATTGTAATTCTTTTAGATTATTATTATTAAATTAATAAAAATTATTTAAATCAATTATGATTCTAACTCTATTTCAATTTATTAAATCTCCATATGCCACGATTAACTGAGCTGTGTATCTATATTAAATTATAAAATTACTTAATTAGTTAAAGTTAAAAGTTAAAAGTTAATAGAAACAATGACATCGTGACATGCATTTAAAAAAATGAAATTAAAGTAAAGTCGTCGGGGTGGCCTAAAATCGGTAAGAGCCAATCAGCGAGAGAGTCTATCCTCTTTTCACTAGTGCTAGACCAAGCAGATTTTTTTTGCGTCTGAGGTGGAGCGCCACTCCTACCATCAGCGCCTTACCTTACCGCACAGATTTCTGTGCTACTCATACGCTGAGTCGGCGAGGGCCGGTATCGAACTAGAAACCCTGTGGTTTCTAGCCGAACGCTCTACCAACTGAGCTAACCCTAGTTTATTATAGATTATTTCACTTTATTATCTAGATGTATAAATTGATAATTTATAATATATCTACATTATTATTATCACTATTATTATTATTAGTTATCACCAATATTATTATTATTAATTATCACCAATATCTATTTAACCTATAGACGGGATCCTACCAGGTACTACCACGCTGGATCAGAGTGGAACTGGGAGTAATGGTGATAATATAGTATGAGATTATATATATATATATATATATATATATATATATTAGAGAGAGAGAGAGAGAGAGAGAGAGAGAGAGAGAGAGAGAGGTTATGCTTAAGTAATAGGTAGCAGGTACTTTTCATAATATCACAATTTTTCATTAAGGGAATCCCACTTATCGGCATACATGTCCGGTACGTAAACTTTGACCCCGCCCCCTGCCCCACACTGTGTTTGTGTGATTGTTGGGGTGCGGTGGGGGGTGGCAGACACTTGCTGGGGTTCCTTTTATGATAAGGTCTAATTATTGAAGTTGGTTTATAGTTTCTTCAAGTAAGAAGCGTGGTGGTCATTCTAGTGTTATAATGAAAGGTTTTATACAGAAACGTCTGTATGTTTGTTTGTTTGTTTTTTTTGTCAAACAAGCGATTTTACAAGCATTAAACAATAAAAACATGGACATGTCCCAAATATCTTTATTTTTGTTTTCACACATACTCACACAATATATATATCATACTATATTATCCCCATTACTCCCAGTTCCACTCTGATTCGGAGTGGTAGTACCTGTTAGGGTCCCGTCTATAGGTTAAATAGATATTGGTGATAATTAATAATAATAATAATAATAATAATAATAATAATAATAATAATAATAATAATAATAATAATAAACAGGAAATCAGAGGAAGAATTGAGACCATCCAGACAACAGCATTGTCGAAATCTGCTAGAATACTCAGAAGAGTCCTGGAGACCTGAGGAGAATTGTCACTCAAACTCCAGTGAAATACCATTAGCTAACGCTGGTGTGAGAAACTCACAAGGAGTGAAATAAATAATAATAATAATAATAATAATAATAATAATAATAATAATAATAAGTGATACCAATTGTAGTTGGTGCACTTGGAACAGTCCCAAAAGGATTAGAAAAGGGTTTGGAAAGTTTGGAAATCAGAGGAAGGATTGAAACCATTCAGAACACTGCACTGCTACAATCTGCCAGAATACTCAGAAGAGTCCTGGAGACTTGCTGTCACTCAGACTCCAGTGAAAGACCATCAGCTAACACTGATGTGAAAACTCAAAAGGACTAAATAATAATAATAATAATAATAATAATGGATTCTAATTTTTATTTTTACGGGGCAAACTAAGAACAAACCCGGAAAGAAGAAAGGAGGTGTGTGTGTGAGTGGGGGGGGGTCAATATTATTTATTGCTACTGACTGGACTGTTATTTTTGCTCCACCCTCGAGGTTGTGTCCGTATGCGTGTGCGTATAAAGCATGTACGTTTGTACACTTATGTCATACGTATTTATTTTTCACGCACTGATTTAAAACATAACATACATACATGATCCGTTTTTTTTAGACAGATTTTTTTTAAATCTATGGATTTAAAAAAAAATAAAGACTGAAAAATTGTGTTAAAAAATGATATTTAACGATTTTTTATACAAGATCCTTTTTACACACACATAATTGTCTTTTTAAAACGTGTATTTATACACGCATATTTTCTTTAGATAATTACATGTACATACACCCACTAAATATATTACACATACACACATACACAACACAACTAATATATATTACAGCACACACACATATTACACCACACCAAAATATATATTACACACACACACACACACACACACAATAATATATATTACACACACACACACACACACAAATATATTATTACACACACACACACACACTAAATATATATTACACACACACACAATATATTACACACACACACACACACACAAATATATATATTACACACACACACACACACACATATAATATATATTACACACACACACACACACACAATATATATTTACACACACACACACACACAATATAATATATATATTACACACACACACACACAAATTATATATATTACACACACACCACACACACAATATATTATATTACACACACACACACACACACACAAATATATATATTACACACACACAACACACACACACAATATATATTATACACACAGCACACACCAAAATATATATATATACACACACACACACACAAATATATATATTACACACACACACACACTATATATACACACACACCATATATATATATTACACACAACACACACAATAATATATATATTACACACAACACACACACACAATATATAATATTACACACACACACACAAATATATATATATTACACACACACACACACACACACCCTGCTTCTCGGAAACGCAGTAGGAAATGTGTAAGAGTGAAGATATTGACAAATCCTTTAAAAAGGTTAAGAAAGAATAAATATATCGTTTTAAATAAGTGACAAACAGAAATAAAATTAGTGGTTCAAAAATGTGTTGGATTACAATCAATCTATTTTTACATCAGCGTATCTACTATATATATATATATATATATATATAGCATTTAAGAAAAAATTATATCATTTCGTAATCTAATAACTTGACCATTGCTCTCTCAAACGATCTCAATTTTTAACAGCACGTGTAGAAACGACTCTAAATTCTGTTATATTTGTTTTGTTTTGTTTTGTTTTTTTTTGTTTTTTTCTATCATAGAAATACTAGTCCGTGGGAAAGAAAAGACATTTAACTCTTTGCCTAACAAATTTCACTAACAAATGTACCATATTTTCTCATTATTTTTTTTTTTTTTTACCTGTATGATTGGATATTTCAAAATTAACTACCTATTCACCTCAGAAATTATTCTATTCCAATAAATTCCTACTGTTATTGTTATCTGAGTCCTTCTGCTCAATTATAATGAACTAACCACCAGTTATGGTACTTTGGCTTGGGGGTGGTGGGAGAGCCGTTGCTAGCGGTTTAAAGTAGGCTCGCAGTTAAACATAATATTGAGTTTTTTCTACACATTCTGTTAAAATCTGAGAAGAACTGGTCAAGTTACTAGATTATGAAATGATATCAATTTTTGTGAAACGGCATGTACATCTAAAATAAGCTTTTTAAACACCATAAATTATATATATATATATATATTATATATATTATATATATAATTA
>CM042168.1:83414664-83423909 GCA_023376005.1 Doryteuthis pealeii
AAGCAAGCTCTGGTGATAGTAAATGTGTATTATATATTTACATTGTGGTTAATTGTTTTATTTTCGCAGTTTCCTCCGGACATACATACATACAACTGCCCTTTATATATGTATAGTAGGGTCTCCCAAAATGTTGACTTGTTTTCATTTTAAAAACGAATTAAAATTTATCGAATTGATTATTTAAGGTCAAATTTTTGTCTGTCGAAAACTAGTAACATAAAGAGTATCAGTAAAAAAAAAAGCAAAATAATATTACACTAATTTATTTTTAATTTATTTAAAACTATTTTTCGGTCAATTTTGCTCAAATATATCGTAACATGGCCGTAAACTCTACCTAAGATGTCGTAAAATCCGTATTTTACAAAATAAATTTTCCCACCCCTGATTTAAAACACTTAAATTTTAATTAAAATCGAATAATTCCCTGATTTTTGGTAAAAAAAAAATTCCAATCGAGGGGGGTGTATTTTGTAAAATACGGATTTTTACGGCAACTTTGGCAGTGCCTAATGTATAGATTACCATTTTATCCCCGTATTTCTTCTGATCATTAACTTTACCAAAATTCCGTAGAATTTGTGTGGATTTAAAAACATGGTACCCACTAACCGGATAAAAATGCTTTTATTATTGTTAGGAACTTGTCCTCTATTAAAATATATATGCAAGTATATAGATAGTTATTTATAGATATAATACGTATAATTTTTTGGGTTTTTCTTTTCTTTATTTACTTTGTAGAACCGATGGTAGATAGATATTTGAGTGTGTGTGTGTGTGAGGCTCGTCAAAGCCTTAAGTGACTGCAGCCTTACTGGCCACGCCCACAAGCAGCTAATGTTTCAGTGATTGACAGCGTTGCCATGGTGATTAATTTTGAGAGCTAGTGTCGAAATAAAGGGTGGAATTCAATCCTTGCATTGGCCAATCAGCGAAGCCCTCTTGTAGGGGTTTGTCTGTAACATGTTTGAGAGCGAGCGAGAGAGAGATAGGGAGAAGAGAGAGAGAGAGTGTGTGTTGCTCCGAGACTTTGGTAAAAAGACAGTAAAACGAAGAAAACCACTATTTTTCGAGAGAGAGAGAAAGAGAGAGAGAAAGAGAGAGACTTATGTTAGAAGAGAAAGAGAGAGACTTATGTTAGAAGAGAGAGAGAGAGACTTATTTTAGAGAGAGAGAGAGAGAGACTTATTTTAGAGAGAGAGAGAGAGAGAGACTTATTTTAGAGAGAGAGAGAGAGAGAGAGAGAGACTTATTTTAGAAGAGAGAGAGAGAGAGACTTATTTAGATGAGAGAGAGAGAGAGACGATAGATAGAATGGGGAAGATCACAATTTTCACGAGAGAGAGAGAGAGAGAGATTTTTAGAGAGAGAGAGAGAGAGACTTATTTTTCAAGGAAGGGAAAGAGAGTTCAATCGAGACAGAGACAGAAAGATAAGTTGATTGACATCAATCAAGAGATCGAATATTTCAGAAAGAGAGATCTAAAAAAGACAAATATTTGTATAAAAAGGGATATATAATATAATATATATATATATATATATATATATATATATATTATATAGAGAGAGAGAGAGAGAGAGAGAGAGAGACAAGTGAAATAGATTTCTTAAAATCCTTTTTTTAAAAAGGGATAGAGTTTATATACGTATTTTGTAAATACATACACACACGATTACAGTCTGATGTAGGCAGTATTGTAGTAGTAGTAGTAGTAGTAGTAGTAGTAGCAGCAATAGTATTAATATAAGGAGTGGAAGAGGGTCAGCCAAGGAGGTAGGAGTAATCTGTAGCTTGGGAGGAGGGCTGTAGCAACCGGGGGGTGGAGACACTAAATTGTTGGGGGTGGGGATGAAAAGTCGAAACCCAGGCGTCTTTTTTTTTCAACACAAACTAGTCAAGTTGCAGGCTTCTGTGGGAGAAAATTGAGATTTTCCATGCGGACACTATGGTATTTGAGGGTAAGATATTGTACAGTACGATTTACGATAAGTGTACACATGCTTATTATCCCGTATTTACTAAGTCACACGTACGCTTTGTGCGTGTGCACGCATTTTATTACATACGCACACACACAAAAGCACACAGACACGCACATGCATATACATATACATATATATATATATTTATTTAGATAGGTAGATATATAGAGGTAGTGGGAGTAATTTTTTTACCTCTTAGAAAAAAAAACAGGTTCACCGAGTGGTGAGGAAGGGGAGTAAATAGTACATTCAAAGGTAATGTCTGCCTCTTTAAGGTTATTTTACTTATGAATTTTTAATAATGTTTACATTGAGGTGATCAGCTAAAGAACCCTCCCTCGTGGATCACTTAGTAACAAATCATACAAATCTATTTCACATTCGAATACATAAAGAGAAAGGGGGGAGGGCAACATAAACTGCTTGTTGAGCAATCTATCCTTTCTACCAGGTAAAGCTCGATGCCCCCCCCCATCTCCCAAGCGCTCTATTTTCGAGGCCTCATGGCAGACATAGGTGTTCGATAATTAAGATCGAAGACGATAGGCATCGTTCGCAGGTTTTGCTTCTCGACCTGGTTTCCGACTAAACTTTGTATATATATATATATATATATATATATATATATAAACAAATAGGATGACGCTTCCGGTGTGTCATAGCAAGTGAGCTTGTTTCTCACCAGGTGCACGAGTATTTTTTTTTTTTTTTTACTAAATACGAACACATCTTACAATTCTAAGAGTCTTTCGGTTGTATAAACAAAGAAAAAAGGCGCTTGCCGTAGAGTTGTTAACTTCGTGTCGCAAGTTCCGTTCACGCGCTCGCTATAGTTCCAGCCTTGTACCAAACTTGAATATTTATATACATATATAGGTAAAGAAGAACAATTTCCTCGTAAATTCCTACCATAAAATAAACTGAATCCTCATTTTATGTCCGTGTTTTTGCAATAAATGTTTTATTTTTCTTGCACACGTTATTTTACAATACTAAATATATTTTCTTTATTCTTTATTCTTTAACAAATAAATAAAATATATTTAGTATTGTAAAATAACGGGTGCAAGAAAAATAAAACATTTATTGCAAAAACACGGACATAAAATGAGGTTCAGTTTATTTTATGTAGGAATTTACGAAGAAATTATTCTTCTTTACCTATATTATATTTATATATATATATATATATATATATATATATATATATATTACGAGTTCAATCCCCACTATTGTGTCTGCATGCCGACTAAATATAGTGTGAGTACGGGGGTGGGGAGAACAATGTCTATGTGGTGGGTAGAGTTATTATCATTACGGGTACGTATGTTTAGCTGGGTGGAGGGGGTGGCGACTACAAATTATGTACATAGAAAATAGATCGGGGTGGTATACATTTAGTTGTCGATGAAAAAAAATAGACAAGTTTTTTATTCTCTCTCTCTCTCTCTCTCTCTCTCTCTCTCTCTCTCTCTCTCTCTCTCCTCTCTCTCTCTCTCTCTCTCTCTCTCTCTCTCTCTCTCATGTCACATGACATTGAGGTGGACAAGTCGTGGACTAGCAGTCTCGGTCGGACGGTTGGCTGACATGATATATATATATATATATATATATATATATATTATATATATTATATATTTGGGAGAATATGTGCTTAATTGAAGTCGTACCTAATTTTAAAAATTAATTGATTAATAATTAATGAATTAGGCGTGCATATTCCCAAAAATTGTCGGCGAAAAAAATCCATATCAAAACACATTGTTTGTTTGTTTACTTCTCATATATATATATATATATATATATATATATATATATATATATATATATATATATATATATATATATATATCTCACCGGGGATAAATAAATCAATAATCATAGCAAGGTTTGGTTCAAGGCCACTTTTAATAAGCTCATTTTTTTATCTATTGATACCATTTTTTAAAATTATATACGAAGAAAACGTATAACAAACATAACTCTACGACAAGCGCCTTTTTCTTTGTGTATGTATAAATATAACCGTGACACTCTTAGCGGAACAGAGCTAGTTTTATTTACTAAAAAAAAAAAAAAAAAAAAAAAACAACCACGTGGGCACTCAGTGAGAAACAAGATTACATTGCACCACACCAGCTGATTTTTATTTAAAACATAGTCCACAATTAATTATCGAACGAAATTATTTTATTTTTTTTTATAAATATAAGTTTTAAATCATAAATTTATAAATAATCTTTTTTTCATTTAGTGGTTAATATCTTTTTATACTGACGACTAAATTTAAGTTTAAAATTAAGTTTGTTTATGTCAATTCATTTTTAAGCTGGCCTGATCCGTTTCCAGTAAATCTAACAAAGTAGGTATTTAGCCAATCCGTTCGTTACGGGTAGGATGTGACACAAGGTCGCAAGTATGGGGTATCAAGCGAGGATCGAACTCGCTATTCATTATAATTAATCTTCGACACTAGCTTGCTAACAAATGCACCACGATGGACACCCTAATTAAAATGAAGAAACTATATTACTAATTTTTTGAAAAATATGAAATTTGATACCATCTAGAAACTTGTTAAGTTGCATTCTAAATAATCAGTGTCTTAACCCCCCCCACAATATATATATATATATATGTATATATATATATATTATATATATATATATATATATAATATATGTGTGTGTGTGTGTGTTTGTATTTTAAGACACCGATTTTTTTAAATATGAATATATATATAGTGGAATTGGTATTATTACACTAATGTCACTGCAACGGAAAAGTTAAAGCGGAAATTGACACACACACATACACATACACATACACATACACACACACACACACATATAATATATTATATATATATATATAAAATATATATATATATATAATTTCGTTTAAAAGTTTTATTTACGATAAAAAAATCACATAAAAATCTTAAGTAAAACAGGCGCGATCCTCCGGTATCCTCTGCCGGTGAGAATCGAACCCGGCTCCAAAGTAACAATCCACTTGAGTAGCTTGCTAACGAATCTAACGATTGAATCCACAACGCAACTAGTTGTTCATTTTCATTTCTTCCTCTCCCCCTTCTCTCTCGTTTTTCCCCTCTTTTCTTTCTCTCCCTCACCCTTTCTCTCTTGTCAGGGTACCTTATTGCTGGCTTTCATATATATATTCGAGGAAGGTAGGCGCGAGGACTTTCAGCCGTTGGCTTGCCCATGTAGCAAGTAGGTGTGTACAATTACTAAGAGACGTGGGGTACGTGTCGTTGGTTATTGCACACACGCACAGGAGAGAAAGATAGACAAAAAAAGAAAAAAAAAGAAAGAAATAGGAATCGTTTCAGCTGTGTTCGTAGCTATCTACCGAGAACTTTGTTGTGCAGAACAGAGAGGATTTCTTTTTTATTTTAAATTATTTCTTTTATTTTTTTAAATGAAAATCATCAACCATTTTTTGGCTTTTTAAAAAAAACAAAACATCGACGGATTCTGTATTCTGGATTTGAAAAACAAGGAGAAAGAAAAAAAAAAAACATCCTCGTGTTAATACACGTTTTGAGTAATTTTTATTTACCTACTGGATTTCCTATCACCTCGCTTGTGGATTTCAAATTTTTTTAACCTCCATGGAAGAAAAGAAAGAGAGAAAGAAAGTAAAACAACAAAAAGAGAAACAACACAAAAAAAAAATTTTTAAAAAGAGGGGGCTGAAAAAAGCCTATATTTAAAAAAAAAAAAAATTATTATACACAGCTGTCCCCAAATATATATTTTTAAATGTAGCATTTTATCTGTTTAAAAAAAAAACTTACACACACACATACATACACATACACTCACAATTATCTGCACACACACAAACGTAAACACATACATACACCTTTATATACGACAAAATTGTTTACATATACATACACACATTTTTATTTACTTAAATTTTTTTTTTCGTTTATTTATATATTTATTCATTTTTTTTCGACTTATACGAACAAGCTTCTTTAAAAATACATATTTCTAAAAAATTAAAAAAAAAACAACAACAACCATACAACAAAACCTAATTCTAATTTTCACATTTAAAAATAATCAATTTAATTATTTTTTAACATGTTTATAAAATACAAAACAAATACAATCTTAATATATCTCAAATCAACATAAAAAAAAAAATTTAAAAAAATCCCAATCACATCGATCTGAAATAAGGGACCAACAGGCACATATTTCCAAACGCGGTGAAAAACAAACCACCCCCTTAAAACACCGAAGGATTTATTTATTTATTTACATATTTATTTATCTAAATTTACAAATATCTACATATCTTAGTATTTATTTAAACCAAAAATATACGAAAATATGCGTACGGCTCTTATATTCTTGGATTATAATAATCACGTATTGTTCCAAAACAAACATAATACATAGTAAGTAACAAAAAGAAAAGAAATTAACACGCATGTTTATTTCTTTATTTTTTTTTCATTTTTATCTATTTATTTATGTACCTGGTACTTTGTACCAATTCCTTTTTTATACAGTACACTCTTGTATAATACGCGCAAAGCATTTGTTTAAAACTATTTATTTCTATTTAGTATTACCAACTCCGCATTTTTATTTCCTGTTTTATAAAAACACATTTCAATTATATATATATATATATGATGTTGATATGAGGTCCACATATGCATGCTTCTTTGTCGGTGTATGTATATTATATATATATATATATATATATAGTTCTTTTAAAAGCATGAAAAAATGAACATCAGAAACAAAATGATGAATATTGTATTATTTATTTATTTACCAATATTTCGCTGGTCACCCGCTTTCTCAAAGGTTTAAGATAGACTGTTCCTTTTCTTGTCTATATTGTTAGGGGTCCCGTGGTGTTCTACACACACCACACACACACATACACACACACACAACACACACACACACACACATATATATATATATATATATATATATATATATATATATATATATATATAGTTCGTTAAGTTAAATTCAAATGTGATAGTCTGTTGTTAGCCTAGGACAAAAATTTGGTAAAACAAACACTTTATTTGCTGGGGTCTTTATTTATTTATTTTATTTTTTAAAAGTCTGATACAAGAGCTCTATATTGTTTAAAATACATGCAGGTCTTTAAAAGTCACCCATCTTAGAATTGGACAGGCTCACCACTGCTTAACTTTGGTTTATTTTTATTTTTTGTATTTCGAACTATATCACATCTGTTTTTAAAAAAATTTTTTTACCGTGATTCGTTCTCTAGTATTCATCTGAGTATAACTATCCTGTGTGTGTGTGTGTATGTATGTATGTATGTATTATATATACATATATACACACGATAAATATAAATATATAAACATATATATAAAATATGTGTTATATATAAATATATAATCGTTATTTTATATTTTAACAAACTTTCATTTCTTTTGTTTTTTTTAAGTTTATACACACACATTCATTATGTTTAACCAGTACATGTGTGTAAGGCTGTCCCATCCAATATATATATATATATATATATATATATATATATATATATATAAACTAACGCATTTATAATCAATATTTGATATTAGATATATTTCAAAATAAATCATATGATGTTTGTTTAAATCACGCACTCACACACACACTCGGTGGGATTTCCCTTGTAGTACCGGTCCATGATGATACTGATGCTTCTATTCAAGAAGGGTTTAAGAATCCTAATTAGCATTTTGTTATACATAAAGAATTTGGATAATTTTTTAAAAATCTCCATATACTTATATATACATACACATACTTATATATATGTAAATATAATACTCTCAAACATATTAATATACATCCACACACACACACACACACGCACACACACACACGTATATATAATGTACACATATATAATATATACTCGCAGATACACACACATACTATACACATAATATACACTCTCATATGCACACATGCAACATACACCCGCACAGATACACACGTATAATAAACTACACACAGATATATAATACACACTCACAGATACACATATAAATACATACACATCATATACACGCACACAGATAAACATAATGGAAAACACACACACACAACCAACACACAACTAATATATTATATATATATATATATATATATATATATATATATATATATATAATATTAGGTATTTTTTTCAAATTGCGAGTGTTAAATTTATTTTGTAAACACGGATTTTACGGCAACTCACGGTCGATATTCTTGATCAAAATTTACCGAAAAATAGTTTTAAATGTACTAAAAATAAATTACGTGTGTAACAGTATTTTTCTTTTTTTACTGATGCTCATTATGTTACTACTTTTCGACTTAGACAAAAATTTGACCTTAAATAATCGAATTAATTAATTTTAATTCGTGTATAAATGAAAAGCAGACGATTTTTTGGGTATCCCTACTCTAAAGATATGATTTAGACACACATGTATGTATATATATATATATATATATATATATATATGAGAGAACACACTTTATATACAACATGTACACACTAACACACACACACATGTATGTATGTATGTGTGTATATATATATATATATATATATATATATATATATATGACAGGTGAGTTAAATTTTGGTGACGATAAATATTCTTCGGCATCATCCCGTAAGAATCATAGATGTTAGCGAATTAAGAGAATATATATATATATATATATATATATATATATATATACACATTTTAGTCGATTGGGTGGGGAAGTATTATATGCAAATTATGGTGTGTGCAAAAGTTCCCAGCATCCCGATTTGCTGAAAAGTGCACTGGAAACATTGCACACGCACCTTAAACATTTACAGTCTCTTGTTCTGTTATCACTATATACATACATTTAATATATATATAATATATATATATATATATATATATATATATATATATATATAATATATATATATATGTGTATATAGGGACCTACATTAGCTATTTTTACAAATCTAGAAACCAATATTCAATACCATAAAAAATATATATCTATATACGCTATGTTGATGATATGCTTATTTTTAGGAGATGGTTTTATGCGCCTGAGGTGGAGCAGCATACCTACCGTCATTTTTTACCGCACAGATCCCTGTGCTACTCAGACGCTGAATTATTGAGGGCCGGTATCGAACCAGGGACTTTGTGGTTTCTAGTCGGACGTTTTACCGACTGAGCTAGAAAGAAA
>CM042168.1:83424009-83426509 GCA_023376005.1 Doryteuthis pealeii
GAGAGATTATGAAGAATGGAAAGAAAGAAGAAAGAAAAGAAAGAAGGAAAGAAAAAAAAAAATAAATAAAAGAAGAAAGAAAGAAGAAAGAAGAAATAAAAGAAAGAAAGAAAGAAGAAATAAAAGAACGAAAGAAAGAAAAGAAGAAATCTAACACGAAATAAAGGCGTCGTTTAGTGAAATGAACGAAACTCGTCGAAATTCAAAGAAATCTTTAAAACAAACAAAAGGAATTGTGAATTCTGAGAATTTTGATGTTTCTTGTATTCTTCTGGTTTCCAAGGAATGGTAAATCCAACTTGGAACTGATAATGACTAAGACATGAAGGAACATCAAAAAGAAATAAAAGGAGAGTGAGTGAGAGAGTGAGAGAGAGAGGGAGGGGAGATACGGGGGATGGCGAAAAAGAGAAAAGCAAAAGATACCTGAATGATTACGATTACGGAAAAAGTAGAGAGGAGAACAAAAAAAGACAAATTAAAGGGGAGAAAGAGAGAGAGAGGGGGAAGGGGAGGAGAGAGAGAGGGGGGCTAGAGAAAGTAAGAAGAGAGAGAGAGAGAGGGGGTGGAAGAGAGAAGGAGAGTAATCAAAGTTTGGTTCATAGCTTTGGATAGTTTTACTCCCCCCCCCCCCCACCGTGACGATGATCAATGTTTGAGCCTATTTTATGAGCCGGAACATCGAATTATCAATCTTTTTTTAAGGCAGACTTGGCTGACGCAACACAATCTTTCCCTCAAATTTCTTTCGGACCATTTACCACTTTCAAGCCAAGGTTAGTTTATATGAAGATTATACAAGAAGCTGTAGGGACAGAAAGAGGCAAAGAAAAACATAAGAAAGAAAGGAAAAACAGTGTCAGAGAGAGAGAGAGAGAGAGAAGAAGAAGAAGAAGAAGAAGAAGAAGAAGAAGAAGAAGAAGAAGAAGAAATCCACCGACCCAGAGACACACAGACAAACCAAGAAATGCGTTCTGGAATCGTGCCATATTCCCGTGTGTATGAAGAACTTAGTTTTTCTTTTTTCCTTTTTTTTCTTTTTCTTAGGCGTTGGCTTCCAGGTTCAGGAATCGTGAATCAGACAACAAAATTTTCCCTATTCAACTTCTGGATATCTCGCTAAATTATCAAAAATATTCATGCTAGAAATATATATATATATATATATATATATATATATATATATATATATATGATTCGATATACGCCAACTCAGCGTATGAATAGCACAGGGATCTGTGCTGTAAAGTGAGGAGCTGATACTAAATGTGGCGATCCACCACAGACGTAAGACAATCTCCTTGGTCTAGCGCTAGTGAAAAGGGGATAGACTTCCTTGTTGTCTGGCTGATACCGATATTAGGCCACTCCGACGTCTTTACTTTACTTTTATATATATATATATATATATATATATATATATATATATATTTATTTATGTATGGAAACAAGTCTCCTACCATTGGTTTCATGCTATCCAAGCTTAATTGTTTATATCCTATATATATATATATATATATATATATATATATGTGTGTGTGTGTGTGTGTGTGTGTTTATTTATTCATTAACGCTCTATCACAGATATTGAGCACTCTCTTAATAATACTGTACGTTGGGTCACTACTGTCTCTTCAAGTGTAATAGTGCCAACCATACACTTACAATACAATATATATATATATATATATATTATATATATATATTGCCCGTAGCTAGGATCTTTCCATGTGTGGTTCAACCAAACTGATGTAGGTAGACCCTAAGGAGAGCTCAATGTGCTTAGTGCCAGTGAATGGACGGACAGAGCAAGATATTCAATAAATGAAGGAAAACCTTTAAACTTGCTTCATTACAATAATTTATTTCAACCACATTACTGCAGCATCTTCAGGTAATCGCAAGAACATGACTCTTACTGAGAATTTCCCAAAATAACATTGCTTTTATATCTATAAATTTGGGGGACCGAAACGTTACAACGTCGTCATCAATACCTACAATAAACATCCATTTTCTACAACATCCCGTGTTTGTCTACCTTTCTTCACATACTGTCGGATTAATTTCCTCATATTTCTCCCATATATATATATATATATATATATAGAGAGAGAGAGAGAGAGAGAGAGAGAGAGAGAGAGAGAGAGAGGGGGGAGAGAGATGAACGGAGTATTCATTTCGTTTTGCGTTTTGGGAACTAATCTCTGAACCTCTGAAACATTCACAAACGTCATCTTTTAGTTGATGGATTGAACAATAAAAAAAAAAAAACAAAAAAAAAAAAGAGCCCAATAAAACTTGAAGGGCGCTTCTAGGATTTCACTAGCATTGTGAAAGAGATGGCGTTACGAACTTTTGCATCAAACCAGATAGACAGCCCAATAGAAATGCTGACCGATAGATATTGAGACGACGACGCCGCCGCCATTATATGTGAATGTCCCGAGTAAATGGAAGGCGGGTTTGTTGGGAAAATCAATATTAAGAACCTTGGTTT
>CM042168.1:83431509-83436509 GCA_023376005.1 Doryteuthis pealeii
TACCTGTTAAAAGGGGAGGGTGCCCCAGTGTGCCCAACATGCAAAGTACAACTTACAACGAAGCATATCCTTCTAAATTGTAACAGACTTAAACATATCCGCGCCAATTACTATCAAGCAGAAACCTGAAAGACATCTTCAAGAATACAAACCCTGAAAACATTTTAAATTTTATTAAAAAAAGCAACCTTTTCAACAAAATATAACAGAACATAACCAATTATCTCCATAGAACCACTACTTTAAAGTCTGAAATCCAAAATAACCTTTTTGGCATTAAATGACCCACAGAGGTTGATATGCCGTTAAACAAACTCAAACTCAAACTCAAAGGTAATAATCCAATGCAGTTTGGCAACATTCCCCAAACCCCCAGAACTGGAACCTCACCATCAGATAGTTTAACATCATTCCCAGGACATGAAGACTCTCAGCCACAGCCTTCTAGCACATATATAATAAAAAGGGCTGTGGCTTGCCATAAAGGCAATAGGGTTGGGGCAATCATGTAGGTTTTTGGTTTGTTTTGTTTTACGGCATATCAACCTCAGTGGGTTATTTAATGCCGATAAAGTTTTGAAATAAATCAATTCTTAATGGATAATACACTTTTTTTATGAATACATTTTTCTATTTAACCCATAGATGGGACCCTAACAGGTACTACCACTCCGGGTCAGAGTGGACCAGGGAGAAATGGTGATGAAGGGGTGCTCCACATTCCCCAAACCTCAAAACTGGAACCTCACCATCAGATAGAGTTTAACATAATTCCCAGGAATGTAGACCCGCAGCCACCGCCTTCTAGCACCCATATGATAAAAAGGGGTTGGGGCTTGCAATCATGTAGGTGCTAGGGCTTCATATGACCAGCCGATTGCTCGAGGGGGCCTCTCGACCGCCCGTGTGAATTACAAGTGATTTATTTTTACGATCATTTCTTGCTGGCTTTCTTCAGTCGATACGATAGTGTGAGAAGGGCTCCCGTCTGCTGGGGACACAGTCAGCATATTCTTAACCCCGCCGACAGGACAACCCGGGGGTTTTGTGAAAAGCTTTCCCCTCTACCGGGGATACACTCAACCTATACTCTAACCCCACCGACAAGACAATTGTGTTCTTGTTAAATCTATATATTGATACTCGTGTTCTTGAATTGTACGACCGTTATCATCTTGCAACTCCCTCTGGTTAGAAATAAGACCGTCTTAATGAGTGACGTCACCTCAGCTAAATAATGGACCATTCCGTTTTTATTATAAAGAAAGAAAGGGAAGAAAAATGATATTCTATGCTACAAAGACAAAAAAGCAATAAGAAAGAAAGAAAGAAGAAAGAAAGAAAGAAAAAAAAAGGTAGAAGGGAAAATATAGAAAGAGAGAGGATGAGCGTGCAGAAGCGATAACGCTCAACTGTTTCAATCGAACATAATGAAAAGATGAAAAGAAGGAAAGAAAGATAAAGTGTGTGTGTGTGTGTGGGTGTACAGAGATATAGAGAGAGAGAGTGAGAGAGAGTTAAATTGAGATTTTTATACTTTTTACATATTGAACTATTTGGCAATAGCTCTTAAGTGAACATGTCAAACGTTGTAATAATCAAATGATCATATTGTGGTATCTCCACAGGTTCTGCTAGTTTTGTATATTTTTAAAGGGCGCATGGTGTAATGGTAGAATCGTAGAAAATGGACTCGTCGATACGAGTTCAAATCCTGGACAAGGCTGTTTGCATTTGGCATAGCGCTAATACCTTGGGAAAGATATAAATCCAACTACTCTCCCTCCTGCTGTGGGTAAATAGTAGGGCAGACTGGGCTCTTTAACCTTGACTAGGTAACCAGTCTAGGAGAAGGAAAACTTGAATTCAAACCTGGTAAACTCCGCTTAAGAAATTGACCTTGTGTCACATCCAACTTGTGCGGAGGGGTTGGTAAATATATATATTTCGATAATTATTTAATTGGCTATTATCTTATAAAAGAAAAATTATACATCGATATTTTTTCTGCTTAAAAAGCGGGGGGAGGGGGGGGGCTAAATTTTCAATTGAGTTTTTCTTCGAAACCTATTACTTTATGCACCTAGAATAAGGTTTGCATTAAATAGATATTTATTTCCAGAATCTAAAAATATAACATTTTAAACTTAACATCAGATTTTTCATATTTTAAATGAATTTTATATATTAATTTTTCATAGTAAAAATACTTAATTAAGTTTTGAAATAAAATACCTGATGCATTATAATATTTATCAATTAATAAATATATACTGAAAATTTCATTAAAATCGGATAATTCCCTGATTTTTGGTAAATTTTTTAAAAATCGCTAATGTTACATTAATTTTGTAAACACCATATTTCAAGAGCGTTAATGACCGAACGCGATTTAAGTTGACCAAAAAAATCGTTTTAGATGTATTAAAAATGAATTAAATGTGTAATATCATTTTGCTTTTTTGTTGATGCTCATTATGTTACTACTTATCGATTTAGACAAAAGTTTGACATTAATAATCGATTTAATTAATTTTAATTCGTTTTTAAAAAAAACAAACATTAGTTGACTTTTGGATAAACCTATATATATATATATATATATATATATATATATATATATATATATATATATTTCTTAAAATGTAACAAAAACACAAAAAGACGAAAAGAAAAAGATTTTTTTTTTTTTTTTACTGAAAGGTTAGAATATAAGACGACCGTAAACCAGTGTTGCGTCGCTGTTGACTTAGGCGAGATCGGGTTACAACAGACTGGAGAAGAGGGGGGATGTGAGGACTGGGGCGGAGAATGGTGTGTAGGGATGGGGGTTCGCGCGCGGAGGTCGGCTGGGTGAAGGGGGGGGTAAGTAAGCAAGATGCGGTAGAAAATGTGCCCCACGAAGGAGGCGAGGCTGGTATTTTGTATTTTTTTCCCATTTTGAAGCGCCTTCGTTACTTGCCACTATATGATTGTCACACTTAAGACACTCACAGTCGCGGCAGGGGGGGGGGGGGTACTGGATAAACATTACGTGCGCACATCGCGTCAGCGTAAAAGTTGTAGAGATTTACCCAAGGTCAGGTGAGTTTGGCACAAGGGCGCAAAAACGGAGCGCCAGGAATTTATGCAGTGCCCGAGCCAAACATGTATTAGTACTCTAGTCGGCAAAACTTGCAAATCGGTTGGAAAATTAAAACATATTACAGACTGACCCAGAAAAAACAGAACCCAAATTATTTATCTATTTTCCCATTAAACTAACCCTAAACCCCAACCCTAAAATCTAACCCTAAACCTAAACCCCTCTAGTTAAAATTAACAGTTATATTACAAAATTTGTGGGGTCTGTTTTTTCTGGGTCACCGTAAATTTCCGACCGATTTGCAAGTTTAGCCCTTTAGTATCCTTTATTAGATTTTATTATCCTGAAGAAGTCTCGAAACCGTAATAGATACATAGCATTTTTCTTCAACTCTCTCTCTCTCTCTCTCTCTCTCTCTCTCTATATATATATATATATATATATATATATATATATATATATATATATATATATAGCTCTTCCTATCTATAGCTCTGCTGATGAGGCCTAATAGGCCGAAATGTACATACAGAGATTAATTTTTCTCGATTTGTTTAGCCTTACATTTAAATAGGCATTCCCGCCTAATTAATTAATTATTAATTAATTAATTTTCAAAATTAGGTACGACTTCAATTAGGTACATATTCTCCCAAAAATTGTCGGCAAAAAAGCCATATCCAAACACACCGTGTTTACATACTTATCATATATTATATATATATATATATATATATATATATATATATATATATATGAATTTAACATTTTTGAAAAAACAAATGATGTTTCAAAAATGTTAAATTCATACTGTCGGATTAATTTACATCTATTTTCATATATATATATATATATATATATATTATATATATATATATATATATGTGTGTGTGTGTGTGTGTGTGTGTGTGTGTGTGTATGTGGAAAAAACATATCTGCACCTTATCACACACACACACACGCTGGAAATATCAAAACTGTAATAGAATAGCACAGTGGACGCATTTTTATATATATATATATATATATATATATATATATATATATATATATATATATATAATTTGGTATATATTCATGGAAACTAATCTTCTACCATATTATTTTCATGCTCTTTTAAACTTGCTTGTTTTTCGGAGCAATTCTTTAAAGAGTTTTATTATTAACTAGTAGTGGCTACCCGGCGAAGGAGAAGGAAAACTCTGAATTCAAACCTGTTAAACCCCACTTAAAGAATTGACCTTGTGTCACATCCTGCTCGTGCGGAGGGTTTGGTAAATATATATATATGTGCCGTCAAATTTGGGTAAGTCCATTATCAAATTGGATGTTTTTGTTAATAGAGTAATATATTTTTGGAACAAATTGTCTAATCAGATCCAAAACAGAAATAGCGTAGAAAAATGATAAGATTAATTTGGATGATTTCAAGAAAAATGGTTAGAATCAGAATTTAAGCGGACATTTTTTGGGGAACTATCTGATGAATTACTTAAGAAGATATGATCTGTATATAAACATCTATTAATAATGGAGATTGAATGTATTTCTGTCTGTAACAATAACTACGTCACAGCTTACGTCACAGTATTCTTGTGTTATATACACTTAAAATTTAAGTAAGCAATTTAAAAAAAAAAAAATTTCAGTAACAAGAAGTTAAGTAAAAAGTATACAACTTAAAAATGCCGACGATTTTGAGTAAAATGTATGTGCAAAATATTCAAAATAATTATTTGATTAATAATTAATAAATGCAAGCGACATTTTATTTGAGGGGACAGAACTAAGTTTATATTTCAAATTGTTTTATTTTTTTTTTAACTACTTTAATAAATTTGATGATTTTGGTTACTTTTGATACAAACCCTCTGACATTGAATTTTCAAATCCCATCCGCTCAGGCAATACTTTC
>CM042168.1:83444009-83466509 GCA_023376005.1 Doryteuthis pealeii
TTTTTTTCTTCCTGAATTTATTTTTATTTTTTTATTTTTTTATTTTATTTTTTTTTTGTGCTGATTTATTTTATTTTTATTTTTTTATTTTTATATAGTTTTATTTATATTTTATTTATATTTTATTTATTTCTTCATTTATTTATTTCTTTATTTTAACCCGCTTTTCTTCTCACACATTGTTTTTACGATTTATGAGTCGAGCAAAAAAAAAAAAAAAAAGACAAAAAAAAGACTTTCAAATCCCGCTGATAAGACGACAGAGTTTTCCCAGGGGAGTATGTAGACACCCCCCTTCGTTGAGATTACTCCCAGGTACGCTCTGAGCGGGTGGGGTAGTACCTGTTACGCCCCCCCCCCATCAATCGCTCATATAGAGATAATGTTTAAAATAATTGTGGATTGTATTAGTACACTCGTGGTACAATGGTTAGCAAGCTAATCTCACAGATCTATCACTACAACCATTACCAACTAAATTCACCCTCCTCCCTGTCAGCCAGGTCTGTAGAATACAGTACTCCAATTGCATCTCAGCAGAGGGGTACCCCCCCCCATCCAATGGGACCATCTGTTGGCCGTGAGTGAGGACCAGTGATGCTTAAGGACGGAATCCTAGTATCTGAACAGTCCATGAAATGTAACATTCTACTACTTTGACCCTTACTTATTCTAGAGACCCCCTCCGATCAATCGGCTGGTCACGTCAAGCCCTAGCACTTATAGTTATTTACTAAGCTTAGCTCAGATGCGGCACAAGGCCAGAAGTGTAGGGCACCCAATGAGAATCAATGAGCACTTATATGATTGTCTTGATCATATTGCCCTTCTGGCAAAATCCCAATCCTTTTCATAGTATGTGCTAGAAGGCGTTGGCTGAGGGGCTGTCCTGGGCCTGACGTTAAACTATATCTAGAGGTGAAGTTCCAATTCTGGAACTCTGGTGAATGGGGAGTATCCCCTGACCCAACGTTAGGATTCCATCTCTGTATTAAGTAGACAAAAAATGAGTATCAAAAAATGGTTAAAAATTGAATTATTAGGGATTATTCGCCCTTTTGTCCAGAGTGGTTATAGGGCATATGGGATATATATATATATTTACCAACCCCTCCACACGAGCAGGATGTGACACAAAGTCAATTTCTTAAGCGGAGTTCAACAGGTTTGAATTCAGAGTTTTCCTTCTCCTAGACCAGTTGCCTAACCAAGGTTAAAGAGCCCGGTCTGCCCTACTATTTACCCATAGCTTGAGGGAGAGTAGGATTCACACTTTTCCCAAGGGTATTAGCGCTAAGTGAAATGCAATTACCACATCCAGGATTTGAACTCGGGGCGACGAGTCCATTTCCCATGACTTTAACCATTACACCACGCACTTCCATAGGGGATATAGGAGTTGAGTACATACAGTTCTAAGTGACAGTGATCTCTCGGCTGCAGGTTCAATCCTGGTCAAGGACGAAAGTAACATAGAATAATTAACACAGCTTAACACTTGTACCCATTCATGGTTATCGGAATAAGAACAGTGGATGGAATAAAGGTTCGGTTCGAAGTTCTGTAAAGACTTCCGAGTTCGACAAGAAGGTTCACAAATTCGAAGAGGGGGGTTCCGAGTTCGAGAAGATTCCCGAGTCCAACAAGAAATACCTAAAGAAGACCGGAGGGCATATCGGTCGAAACGTTGTGTAGATAACAATAAAGATGATTACAATAGTCCGAATAATCAAAATAATAATAATAAAAAATTCAGAGAAAATACTGTTTGAAAAAAATTGAATACCCAACAAGAATGAAAAAAAAAACAAAATGTCTTCGGCCTAAAATAACCCAATAAGGGTTGATATGCCGTAAAATCCAACCAACCAGCCAAAATAGTTTACATATCACCGACTAAATTCACTCTTGGTTCACTCGGTTCAAACAATTCAGATTTCTTAATTATTTTTCGTTTTTTTTTTTGTTCCAGAAATCTGAAATTTGAGAGCCGGCAATTGACGAGAAATCTCCAATATCACCCATGATGCTGTCATTTGCTCCCTCGGTATTAAGGGCCTCATCACACCCAAGGAGATTCAACAAGGACATGGTGGGGTGACGCTAAAGGAGGGTAGCCCCTTTTCTAAAAAAACATGTTCAGAATATCGGTGAGTGAATGAATGCTGGGCAATATTATCCTTTTTTTCTTTTTTTTCTCTAAAATTTCGCAATTTTCGGGAATAAACAAAAATAAAAATAAAAATAAAATGGAGGAGGGATGATTGAATTAATTTTTTAAATTATTTTTCGCGGAATCATTCGAAAAGTTGAACGCTATGTGTAATTCATTTAGGTTTTAATCAATCAATCTTACCCTTTGGTAATCATTTTACTGTCATTAATTGATTAAATTTTAATGGCATGTCAACCCGTCTTGGGGTATTTCAGTTAGGGAATCGTGTTCATTATACGTTCATGATTACATTTTTGGTGTAGTTGTTTCTTAAGAGGTTTTGTGTTGTTTTTATTTGTTTGCTTTTGTTTCTTTTTTGTTTTTTTTTTTTTGCACCCAGTCCTATCCAAAGTGGACCTGGGAGTAATGGCAATGAAGGGTATTCCACAACTCTCTACAGCTCCAGAAACTGATGTAGTTTAGAGTCAATTCCTGGACACCATCGTGGTGTAATGTTAACAAACCAGTCTCGCAGATCCATTAGGACTGAATAGCGAGTTCGATCCTCGCAGAATCTATTAATAATTGAGATTGTCTGTATTTCTGTCTGTAACAAAAACTACGTCATAGCTCTAGTCACAGCTGAGTCACAATATTTTATGCTATATACACCAAAATTTGAGTAAGCAATTTAAAAAATTGTTTTTTACTCTCGCCCTTTTTTTTTACAGTAACAAGAATTAACTAAAAAGTTTACAAATAAATGAATGCCTACGATTTTGTGTAAAATTGATGTGGAAAATATTCAAAATAATTGTTTGATTATTACATGCACGCAACATTTTATTTGAGATGGACGGGGCCCAGTTTTCATTTCAAATTGTTTTTTTTGTTTGTTTTTTTACTCCTAATAAATATGAGGATTTGTCTTACTTATGACACAACCCTCTGACATTGAATTTCTAACCCCACCCTCTCAGGCAATGTCTTTCAAAAATTAACTTTTACGACGCCCGGAGGGTGTTTTCTGTTGCTAGTACCATATAACTGCGAACTTGCGTCACATCCTACCAGTGACGTAACGGTTTGGCTAAATACCTACCCAGGACACCCACCCTCTCGTTGAGGTTAAGTTTTGCCCCTCCCAAGGGGTTCAATCAGAATATTCTAAGCCACGCCGACAGGGCTACAGCCATAGTTATGTCACAGTATTCGGTAAGTAAAGTTGGCGAAGTGGTCTATTGTAGGTATCAGTCGAGAGAGTGTCTATCCCCTTTTCGCTAGCGCTTTGCTGAGGTGGAGTGCCACACCTATACCGCACCGATCAGATTACACAATCTGTGCTACTCAGGCGCTGATTCGACAGGGACCGGTATCGAACCAGGGACTTTTGAATACTAGGCGGTTGCTCTACAGACTATTGAAATCTCTGGAGAAATGGTTTTATCTTTAGGCACGCTAAAAACCCTGCCTTGTACCAGACTTGTGTAAAATTCTGCTGTATGTTCTAGTTTTTTTTTATTTCTTTGTTTCTTTTAATGGAATTCTTTTTGGTGTGTTTTTTTGTTTGTTTTTATTTTTATTTTTTGTTTTTTTTTGTTTTTTGAGTGTTTTTAATTTAAATCGCTATCTTTTATTTTATTTTATTTTATTTTATTTTTTATTTTTTTTATTTGTTTATTTATTGTTTACAAAAAACAAAAAAAAACTGAAATTTTTAACCCCCCCCCTCCTTCGACTGCACGTGTTTGCAGAGACAATTAATTCTTTTCGCTCACATTAAAATGCTTCTTTCTTAGAACGGTTCTTTTTTTGACAGCACTCGGATCTGTGCGTACGTTATACGTATGTGCATGTGCGTGCTACGTTATATATACATATATATATATATATATATATATATATATATATATATATATGTATGTGTGTGTGTGTGTGTGTGTGTGTGTGTGTGTGTGTGTGTGTGTTTAGTCGCACACTCATAAACACTTATAAGAAAACTAAAAAAAAAAATATATAAGTAAAAGAAAGCCTAGTCTGACGTTCCAGAGATCTACTCGTCTAAAGAATTTAAGCCCCCCCTCTACTCCCCTACCCGATATTCTACCCCCCCACCACCCCACACACACCTTTTTCTCTCTCTCTCCAACAGATCCTACCCTGTTCAGACCTCATTTTTTTTTCGTTTCTACTCTCCCGCATCAACTTCCGTCCTTCCATTCAGTCTACAGCCTCCTTTTTCATTATTTTCTTCTCTCTCTCTCTCTTTCTTTCTTTCTTTCTCTATCTCTCTCTCTCTCTTTCTCTCTCTCGTTCATTTTTAGCATCTCTCTTCTTCCTTCGTTTGTATATCTCCTTTTCTTTCTTTGTTATCTTTTTTTTTTGTTCCTTTAATTGTTTAATTATAATATATGATCTTCTTCTTCTTCTTCTTCTTCTTCTTCTTCTTCTTCTTCTTCTTCTTCTTCTTCTTCTTCTTCTTCTTCTTTCTTTCTTTCTTCTTTCTTTTCTTCTTCTTTCTTTCTTTCTTCTTCTTCTTCTTTCTTTCAACTCTCTTAATCTTTTTCCAATTCTCTGTCTTCTTCTTCTTCTTCTTCTTCTTCTTCTTCTTCTTCTTCTTCTTCTTCTTCTTCTTTCTTCTTCTTTCTTTTCTTTTTCTTCTTTTCTTCTTCAACTTCTTCTTTTTCTTCCAATTCTCCTGTCTTCTTCTTCTTCTTCTTCTTCTTCTCTTTCTTCTTCTTCTTCTTCTTCTTCTTCTTCTTCTTTGTCGCTTTCCGATTTTTTTTCATTCGTATTCTTTTGTTCGTTTTTCTTACCTACTTTATTTTCTTTCTTTTGCATTTTCATTCTTTCTTTCTTCCTTACTTTCTCTTTCTTATGTATATTCTTTCTTTCTTTCTTTCTTTCTTTCTTTCTTTCTTTCTTCTTTGTATCCTTTTTCTTTCTTTCTTTTGCATTTTCATTCATTCCTTCTTTCTTTCTTTCTATCTTCCTTACTTTCTTTTGTATTTTCTCTTTCTTATGTATATTCTTTCTTTCTTTCTTTCTTTCCTTCATTCTTTCTCTCTTTCTTCTTTCTTTCTTTCTTACTCTCCTTTTCTTCCAATTCTCCTGACTTTCTTCTTCTTCTTCTTCTTCTTCTTCTTCTTCTTCTTCTTCTTCTTCTTTCTACGTTATTTTCTTCCCTTTCGAAAATTTATACTTTTTTTTTCACCAGCCCTACTCCTCACAATACACACTCCTATTGCCTTACGACTTATCTTCGCAACCTTTTTTTTTTCAAATTTTTTTTTATCTATGTATTTTCTTTGCCTCTTATATAATTCAACATCTTTCTCCCCCCTCTCTCTCTCAGTTAAATCTCTCCGTCATTTCTCTCTCTCTCTCTCTCTCCTCTCTCTCTCTCTCTCTTTTCTGCTGAGAGGGCATCTAGCCTTCCAAACTTTCATATCTTCTACTCTATCGTAAGCGAAACATAAACTGTATCGTATGGTTCGGGCATGTGTTTCGCTCAATAAAACGTAACCCGATATCTAAACGTCAAACAGGACTCAAGTCGCCTTGGCAACAGTCACTCTCAGCCACTTTTAAACAGACGCACGCACACACACACACACACACACACACTCGTATAGACGCACATACACACGTGCCCGCTCTGAGGATATACCTCTTTCTATTTCACGCACATATACGCAAGTTATACGTATATATATATACATATATATATATATATACATATATATATATATATATACATATATATATATATATATATATATATACTAGCTGTAGTAAGCGAGCTTCGATGCAACATCTTTTATGAAGATACAGTATTGTAGAAACGGAGGGACCCTTTTAAACACACACACACACACACACACACACACACACTCACACACACACACACAGACACACATACCGGCCCTGAAGATAGACCTCTGTCTATTTCATGCACATATACGCAAGTCATATATATATATATATATATATATATAATATATATATATATATATATGGTATAATGGTACACAGTAATAACCTACTCGAGTTTCACCGTAAGGATCTACAGGGTATCCACTACAGGTATATCCACTGAATTAATCAACATATTGATTAATTACAGCCGATTGCACGTATGTATTTTTTGGCAATCATATATATATATATATGTATATATATACTTTGGTGCGGTACCAAGTTTCTTGGTACAAGGTGATTCTAGGTGGGTCCTAATTCTCTACCAGTAGTTTGTTGTAGAGTTCTGGTTCCGTATGAGAGCTCAATGTTTAATTATTGTAAACAGAGCAAAGTTATTTGGGAATAAAAAGGCCTTAAATACCATGGGTAGCGAGTGGAAATGGTCCATAACCACGATACCCATGGTATTTAAGGCCTTTTTATTCCCATATATATATATATATATATATATATATATGGCAAATACATCAGCCAATTTTCGCCAGATATTACAAAAATAATCCGGCAATACGAAAAAACAAAGGATAAAACTTGCAGACAAAAAATGGCTGCATTATTTAACAATATATGAGTACAAGAAAAAATGCTGCCTAAATACACACACACACACACACAGAGACATATATATATATATATATATATATATATATATATATATATATATATTATATATATATATACTAGCTGTAGCAACGGAGCTTCGATGCAACATCTTTTATGAAGATACAGTGTTGTAGAAACCGAGGGACCCTTTTAAACATAGGCACACACACACACACACACACACACACACACACACTGACATATACACATACCCGTTCTGAGGATAGACCTTTCTCTATTTCATGCAGATATACGAAAATTATACTTACTAGCAAATATATGCACCCTCCGAGTGCAAGTATTTAAGTTTTAATGTAATAAAATATTGTATTAAATTAGAAAGGCTAATGAAACTAAATAAGAATACATATAAAAAGATTTGAAACAGAGGGGGTATAATAAAAGATTTGAAACAGAGGGGGTATAATAAAAAATGGAACAACTGAAACTTACTCTTCCATCACTCTCATCTTTCATTGTTATTTTTTCTAATTTAAGTATTTAGTCATGAGAGGGAGTAAAGAATAAAATGACACTTATTTTATCTTGTTAATGGATTTCCTTTAAGATTCATTGAAGAGATTTTTGCTTATATTCATTAAAATAAAACCAAACAGTTAGAAATCAATAATACTAAGCACATATTTATTAAATTCGATTTTTTAATATTAATATGCAAATTAGCCTTCCCGTTCACACTATAAACCGCTATTTTGTTGTATATATAAATATAATTGCATATTGTCAGTATGTAGACATACTTAACAGTATTAATAATGTAAGGCAATTTTATTAATAATTGAGGTTTATATAAAAATAAAATCATGGAGAATGTGATGTCAATAACTAAGGGAATTGTGACTTGAGTAGGAATATAGTTTCGGTTACAGACAGAAAAACACACAATCTCCATTATAATAAGATGTACACTAGCTATAGTAACCATCCTTCGGTGCGATATTTTTTGAAGATACAAGGTCGTAGAAACAGGGGTGGGGTTCTTTTAGACACAGATATATACAAACACATACACTCACATACACACACGTGCCAGCTCTGAGGGTAGACCTCACTCTCTATTCCATGCAGATATACACAAGTTATACATATATATACTAGCTGTAGTAACCGTTCTTTGGATGTAACATTTATCTTTTAAGATACACGGTCATAGAATCCGGAGGGCGCTTATAAACATACACACACACACGCACGCACACACACACATACACACACACACACTCATATACATTCATATGCACACCCATATACACTCACATACACACGTGCCGACACTGAGGATATATGTCTCTATTCCTCGCATATATACGCAAGAGATTGACTTTTTCTCGATTTGTTTACGCCTTACCTTTGAACAGATATATTAGCCTAATTCATTAATTATCAACTAATTAATTTTCAAATTAGGTATGACTTCAAGTAAGCACATATTCTCCCCAAAATTGTCGGCTATCGCCATATCAAACAAACTGTTTGCGTACTCTGATATATATATATATATATATATATATATATATATATATATATATATATAGAGAGAGAGAGAGAGAGAGAGAGACAGAGAGAACAGAGACAGAGACAGAGATAGATAGATATGGGAGCTATATTTATAAGTAAACAGTGCTCAATATCATTGATTGAGCATTCGTATCTAAGTTAAGGTAATGTGGACATGTAGTCAATGGCGACTGATCACTGTCAGTTTCTCACCAATGCGATCTTCATATATATATATATTATATATATATATATATATATATATATATTGGCTTTTCGAATTGTTGTGAAATAATCAAACTCTTTCAAATGTCAGAAAATTGGATGTGTATGTTAAGAACATAATTGTTATTTCGCATGCCAAAAAGAAAATAGTATGAAGCGAATCTCAGTTTAAATATTTAACTCACAGCTTTTTAAACAGAGCAATTATCGATGAATAATTTTTCACTGATAATCTAAAAGGAATTATATTTCACAAAAAAGAGTTATTAAAAAAATTTCAGATTTTGGCTATTTATTTTCTTCCGAAATTGTTTATTTAAAACTTTTTTTTCTATTCACACCTTTAGGCTTTTTGTTTATACTGTAATTAGTTTCAATAGTATATAACCCTACCGATATTTTGAGCCCCCAAAATAAGTTGGGGACAAAAAAAAAAAAAAAAAAAAAAAGTAAAGTAAGTAAAGTCGTCGGGGTGGCCTAAAATCGGTATCAGCCAGACAGCGAGGGAGTCTGTCTCCTTTTCTCTAGTGCTAGACCAAGGAGATTGTTTGGGTGTCTGAAACGGAGTGCTAAAACCTACCGTCAGCTTTACTTTACTTTACCGCACATATCTCTGTGCTACTCATACGTGAGTTGGCGAGGGCCTGAATCGAACCAGGAACTTCGAGGTTCCCAGCTGAACTATCTACCGACTGAAACTGTTTCTTTATTATTTGTAAAAAAATTGGGACATCCAAAATATTCTAGTGCAATTATCTTTCAGTTCAAAATGGCCGTGATCGTCACCGTCTTCGCCTCCACCTCCGCTGGAGTTCATTTTAGTGTGACTTCCATTGTCACTCTAAAAGAATGATACTGTTTCTCACGATTTAAATCAGGGCATCTTTTTTATGCCAATCTATGCTGTCCACTCTCACTAATAACTGTAGTGTATGATTCTCTTGTGTTCTGACAGAGTTCTCAATAGGCAAAAACCTAACAATGTATTTTTTTTTATTATAGAATTATTTCTAATATATTCTTATAGAGAAAAATCATTACCAATGCAGTTTTATAGTAAAAATCATTAACAATGCATTTTTATAGTAAAAATCATTTCCAGTGCATTTTTATAGTAAAAATCATTTCCAATGCAGTTTCATAGTAAAAATCATTTCCAATGCAGTTTCATAGTAAAAATCATTTCCAATGGAGTTTTATAGTAAAAATCATTTCCAATGCATTTTTATAGTAAAAAATCATTACCAATGCATTTTTATAGTAAAAATCATTACCAATGCAGTTTTATAGTAAAAATCATTACTAATGCATTTCTATAGTAAAAATCATTTTCAATGAATTTTTATAGTAAAAAAAAAAAATCAAAAATGTGTTTTTATAGTAAAAATCATTTTTAATGCCTTTTTATTGTAACAATCATTTCTAATGCATTTTAATAGTAAAAATAAATTTCAATTAATTCTTATAGTAAATAAAAAAGAAAATTTCCAATGAATTTTTTATAGTAAAAATCATTTCTAATGCCTTTTTATAGTAAAATTATTTTCAATGCATTTTTATAGTAAAAATCATTTTCAAAGCATTTTTGTAGAAAAATCAGTGTCCAATGCATCTTCATAGTAAAAATCATTAACAATACATTTTTGTAGTAAAAATCATTTTCAATGCATTTTGGTAATAAAAAAAATCATTTTCAATGCATCTTTATAGTAAAAATCATTTCCAATGCATTTTATAGCAAAAATGATTCCAATGAATTTCATAGTAAAAATAATTTCTAATACATTTTTATAGTAAAAATAATTTTCAATGCATTTTTGAAGAAAAATCATTGTCCAATGCATCTTTATAGTATAAATCATTACCAATTCATTTTTATAGTGAAAATCATTTTCAATAAATTTTTATACTAAAAAAAAAAAATTCCTATGTATTTTTTATAGTAAAAATCATTTATAATGCATTTTTATAGTAAAAATAATTTGCAATGAGTTTTTATAGTAAGAATCATTCCCAATGCATCTTTATAGTGAAAATAATTTTCAATGCATTTTTATAGTAAAAATTATTTTAAATGCATTTTTATAGCAAAAATTATTCCCAATGCATTTTTATAGTAAACACCATTTACAATGCATTTTTATAGAAAAGTATTACCAATGCATTCTTGTCATAAAACATCATTAACAATTTTCATAGTAAAAATCATTTGCAATGCATTTTTATAGTAAAATCATATCCAATGCATTTGTCCAGTATTTGAACTTGTGTAACCGAGTTTATTTCCTACGACGATAACCATTACCCCTCGTGCCTGGAATCTGCTTGATGCAAATTTAATTAAATCATCTGAATTATATAAACATTTTTGGGTGTATAGATTTATTTGGATTATGTCAGTAGCTCATATTACTTTCGGGAAAAGCTTGGGAACACATATAGATATATATTTTCTTTTACTGGTATCCAAAGTGTATATAGGTACCACCAAATGTGATATCATAAACTTATTTTACAAAACCAAATCATTACCCCTGATTGAAAAAAAAAAATCAGGGAATTATCCGATTTTAATGAAATTTTCAGTGTTGATTAGTTAATGAATGAATGCATCAGTTATATTATTTAAAAACTTTCTGATTCTTTTCAGGTCCCTTAATTTTGACCCCCCCTTATTTTGGGGGCACAAAATATCGGTGGGATTATATACTTTTGAAACTAATTACAGTATAAATAAAAAGACAAAAGACCAAAGGTGTGAATAGAAAAAAAGTTTTAAATAAATACCCAAAATCTGAAAATGTAAAATAACAAAAAAAAAAAAAAAAAATGTTTTTTTAAAGATTTTTTTTATAACTCTGTTATTTGTGAAATATAATTCCTTTTAGATTATCATTGAAAATTATACATCGATATTTGTTATGTTTAAAAAGGTACAGGTTAAACATTTAAACTGAGATTTCTCCATCAATTATCACACCAGCCTACTAAACTAAGCCGGTAGTCATAACTTATTTTTGGCTACGTTAAATTTCAATTGATTTCATGGTGCGAAAATGAAAACATTGTTTTCTTTCATAATTTTCATTATTTCCGTAAGCTGAAGATTTTTTAAAAAAATCATCTGGAGTTTTTCTTTAATGTTTTATCTTTTGAATGGTCCGAAAAAATTGAAGATAATATTAACCTTTATTCAAGTTTCATTGTGTTAGATATAGGAGGTAAGTAAATTTTTACACGTCAGATTGGACATCCCTATCGCACATACTTCAAAAACTTTGAAAACACCGGAGAGATCAGATGCGAAGAGAAATAATAAATACGAGAAAACGCTGGAAAATTATTTTACGAAGAATGTTTTCAACGCTCCTCATAACAAGACGTGGCTAACGTCAAAGGAATCGGTTCTTCGTTACGCAGTAGTCTGTAGAAATGGTAAAATAGAAGCTGGAGAAGAGAACGAGGGAGAGAGGGGTGGCTGGCGAATGCCATCTCGCAGCGTACAGACAGACAGACAGCAAACCCCCGCCAAAAAAAAAAAAAAAAAAAAAAAAGAAAAAAATGAAAGATAAAGAAATAGAATAAGAAAAGATGTATATCCCAAAATGAGGGCTTCCTGACGAACCCCAGGTTAAATATTAATGCTTGGGGGTCTAAAAGCGACTCCAAGTTTTCAGCGTTGGATATTGCGCAGTTGTAGTTTTGGCTTCGAGGTTTCTACTGATGAAATGAAAATAAACAAAGCAAAAAAAACAAAAAAAAAAAGACATTAGCCTACTGTCTTTTCGGTAGAGGGTCTGGAAAAAAGCTTTATATATACTAGCAAATATATGCACCCTCCGGGTGCAAGTATTTTAGTTAAATTTTATAATAAAATATCATATTAAATTAGAAAGGCTAATGAAACTGAATAAGAATGTAGATAAAAAGATTTTGAACAGAGGGGGTATGATTGAAAAATAGAACAACTTTGAAACTAACTCTTCCATCATTTTCCGTTACTCCCATCTTTCATTGGTAAATTTTCCTAATTAAACTGTTTAGTTAAAGTAGGAAGTAAAGAATAATATTACAGTTATTTCTTCTTGTTAAGGGATTACTTTTAAGATTTATTGAAGAGATTTTTGCTCATATTCAATAAGATAAAACCAAACAATTAGAAATCAATAATACTAAGCATATATTTATCAAAATCAATTTTTAAGATCAATATGCAAATTAGCCTTCCCATTCATACTGTAATACGCTATTTTGTTGTATATATAAATACAATTGCATGTTATTTGTATGTGGATGTAGTCAATAGTGTAAGTAATGTAAAACAATTTTATCAATAATTGAGGTTTAAATAAAAAATAAAATCATGGAGAATATGATGTAAATGACGAAAGGAATTGTGACTTGTATAGTAATATAGTTTCGGTTACAGACAGACAAACCCACAATCTCCATTATAATAAGATATATATATATATATATATGTGTGTGTGGGAGAAATAAGTGGAAATTAATCCGACAGTATGTGGAGAAAGGTAGACAAAAACAGGATGTTGTAGAAAATGGATGGACATCACTACCTGCAATAAACATCCATTTTCTACATCCTGTGTTTGTCTACCTTTCTCCATATATATATATATATATATATATATATAAAGCTCTTACATTTGTAATTGAGCATTTTATTTTCCTTTATTTCATCTCGGAAAAATTACCAATATATCTCTCTCTACATATATATTGAGAGAGAGAGAGAGAGAGAGAGAGACAGACAGACAGACAGACAGACAGAGAGAATTGTATCCTTTAATACTCAGCACGTGTTGTGAAAAAGGTCTGAAAGACCGAAACGTTACGTTATAGCCTCGACATTATCACCAGTAATAAACTTCCATCCATTGTAACATCCCGTGTTTGTCTACATTTCTCCATTGTTCTGTATATAATCTAATTTATTCATTATTATACATTGAGCTCTCTTTAGGGATTTATAAAAGTCCTTGTATGAATATATGTTAGAGCGTTATACAGTGAGATTTTGATGATCCCAAATAGATTCATATATATATATATATATATATATATATATATATATATATATATATATATATATATATATATATATACCAACCTTACTCACGTGTAGGATACGACACAAGGTAATTTTATCGAGCAAACTTTAGCAGGTTTGAATTCAGAGTTTTCCTTCTCCTAGACTGGTTGCCATGCCATGTTTGAATAGCCCAGTCTACTTTACTATTTACCAATACTTACCCAATCTTAGGGGATCCCGGCCACTGGACTGTTATATATAAAATTAATAGCGTAATCCCAGGGGTCTTTTCCCTCGTGCAACACCTGCCACCTTGATTTAAAGGGTCAGGGACTGGGTATATTGTCTCATGCCTAAGGCGTTTCAAATGCCGGCGTGATTCACGCTAGCCATGAAGGAGCTTCGGTTTGTGTGTGGTTCCCCACTATAATGATCTTTGGGTTCAACTGACAAAGCAAATACTTATATTTTAGAGAATATCTGCATGCATATCTTTCCCAAGTGAAATGCAAACAGCTTCGTCCAAGATTTGAACTCGTGTGCATTTCCTACGATGATAACCATTACACTACGAGTTCCTCCATGAAAAAGGCTGTGAAATATAGTGATTCATAAGTTATATATAGTAAAGGTGCCATTACTACCAGGTCCACTTTAACTGGGAGTGGTAGTACCTGTTAGGGTCCAATTTATGGGTTGGATAAAAAAAAATGAGTTTTAAAAAATATGTTTCAAAAATTGAGTTTGAAAAAATTTGAATACCATTGAGAATGTATAAGATAAAACGTCTTCGGTATAAAATAACCCAACAAGGGTTGAGATGCCGTAAAAACCAACCAACCTACCAACCAACTGTAAAAGCAATCTCTATATCATACCTTTATATTCTGCTGTGGGCCCCAAGGCGAAGTACGTGAGGTGCTGGACTGTGACCTCATAATAAGTGAGTTCGAACCCCAGTCGCGGTATTACGTTCACATTTGGACTAGTACCTTTGGGCAAAGTATTAATCCTCCCATTCCCAACTATGAGTACCAATACTGTACTACATGGATGAGGTTCCAGTTTTGGAGGTTTGGGGAATGTGGAGCACCCCTTCATCACCATTGCTCCCTGGTCCACTCTGACCCGGAGTGGTAGTTCCTGTTAGGGTCCCATCTATGAGTTAAATAGAAAAATGTATTTATAAAGAAATTGTATTATCCATTAAGAATTGATTTATTTCAAAACTTTATCGGCATTAAATGACCCACCGAGGTTGATATGCCTTAAAACCAAACCAAACCAAACCACCCCCCCCAAAAAAAACCAAATGGGGAGCTATATGGACCTCTCTCAGAAATTCTGTGCTAGGTTTACGATATCTGGAAACTAGTCCACACGATCCAGCGATTTTTAGTCTCCTGTTTATTATCGAGGGATTTAAAAATGCGAAATAGTAAAATCACCCAGCCCACCCCTGTCTGTGGAGCTGCATGCTCATATCCACCCTGCCAAAATTTGTATTCATCCCCACCCCCAGGGATCTATATGGACCACATTCAGAAAGTCCTGGCTTTAATATGCTCAGTCTGCCAGCTAAGTTGATTTTTTTTGTCCCTGTTACGATTACGATTTTGCCTCTAGTAAAATTGTCAAGAGAAATAAAAACTTTTTTTTTCTTCTTCGGCGACCTTGACACGATATAGCAATAAGCCGATTGCTTATAATTTAAAATACATTATTTTGCAAGAGTCAAGGTTTTTTTTCTTTTTTTTTTGTAGCTGTGCACCTCTTCTCTCTGTTTCTACGACTCTCTCTGTCTCTCCCTGTGTGTGTGTCTCTCTCTATATATATCTCACTGCCCTCTCTCTCTCTCTCTCTCTCTCTCTCTCTCTCTCTCTCTCTCTCTCTCTGTTTCTGTCAGTCGTCTGTCAGTCTGTCTGTGCCTGTCTCTCTGTTTCTTTGTCTCTATCTCTGTCTCTCAGTCTCTCCCTGTATGTGAGTGTGTGTCTATCAGTCAGTCAGTCAGTCAGTCTCTCTCTCTCTCTCTCTCTCTCTCTCTCTCTCTCTCTCTCTCTCTCTCTGTTTCTGTCAGTCTGTCTGTCTGTCTCTCTCTCTGTTCTTTGTCTCTGTCTCTGTCTCTCAATCTCTCCCTGTTGTGTGTGGTGTGTGTGTCAGTCAGTCTGTCTGTCAGTCAGTCTCTCTCTCTCTCTCTTTGTCTCTGTCTGTATGTCTGTCTCTCCCTGTCTGTGACTCTGTCTCTGTCTCTATCCTGTCTCTCCGGGTTTTTTTTGTCTCAGTCTTCCCTGTCTGTCTGTCTGTCTCCCCCTCTCTTTCTCTCTGCCTCTCTCTTGTCTCAAGGTGTTCTTTGTCTCTGTTCTTCGTCTGTCTGTCTTCCATTCTCTCTCTCTCCCTCTCTCTCTCTCTCTCTCTCTCTCTCTCTCTCTCTGCCTCTCTCTTTGTCTCAATCTGTCTCTTTGTCTCTCCGTCTGTCTGTCTGCCCTTCTCTCTCTCTCTCTCTCTCTCTCTCTCTCTTCTCTCTCTCTCTCTTTGTCTCAATCTGTCTCTGTCTCTCCGTCTGTCTTCCCTTCTCTCTCTGTCTCTGTCTCTCTCTCTCACTCTCTCTCTCGCCGAAGGGGCTTGCCTTCTCTGACACAAATAAGCATTCAGTGACTTGACATTCTCTTAACTACGCTTTGTATCGCATTTTTAAAAATCAACCCCCAGTCCATATTTCTCAGGACATCAGATTAACACCCCCAGGGGAGACTAACGACAATATTAATCATGTTATGCTTCCGTTGCTCACAACAACAACAACAACAACAACTATTATTATTATTATTATTATTATTATGTAAGTTTTACACATCAGCATTAGCTGGTGGCATTTTCACTGGAGTCTGGGTGACAGCAAGTCTCTTCTGAGTATTCTAGCCGATTTCAGCAATCCAGTAGACTGGTTGGTCTCAATTCTTCCTCTGTCTTCAAGATCCTCCAGTCTGTTTTCCAAGCTTTTTGGGACCGTTCCCAGTGCACCAACTACAATTGGTATCAGATTGACCCTCATATTCCACAGCTTTTTCAATTCTCTGGCAAGGTCCACGTATTTAGCCATCTTTTTCGTTTTCTTTCATCTTCACACTGTGAATGCTGAGAACTGCAAAGTCCACCAACTTTTCTTCTTCTTCTTCTTCTTCTTCTTCTTCTTCTTCTTCTTCTTCTTATTATTATTATTATTATTATTATTATTATTATTATTATTATTATTATTTCACTCCTTTTGAGTTTTCACATCAGTGTTAGCTGATGGTCTTTCACTGGAGTCTGAGTGACAGCAAGTCTCCTCAGGTCTCCATGACTCTTCTGAGTATTCTGGCAGATTGCAGCAGTGCAGTGTTCTGGATGGTATCAATTCTTCCTCTGATTTCCAAACTTTCCAAACCCTTTTCCAATCCTTTTGGACCGTTCCAAGTTCACCAACTACAATTGGTATAACTTTCACTTTCATATTCCATAACTTTTTTAGTTCTCTGGCAAGGTCCAGGTATTTGTCCATTTTTTTTTCATTTTCTTTTAGCTTCACCCTGTGATCTGCTGGAACTGCAAAATCCACCAGTTGACAAGTTCTTTCTTTATTATTATTATTATTATTTCACAACGTTCGAGTTTTCACACTCACCTAAGCTGGTGGTTCACTGGAGGCTGAGTGACAGCAAGTCTCCTCAGGTCTCCGTGACTCTTCTGAGTATTCTAGCTAATCTCAGCAGTGCTGTTAGTTGGATGGTCTAGATTTTCTTGGATTTCCAATTCCTCTAGACTCTTTTCCAAATCTTTGGGGGCCGTTCCGAGGACCCCCATTACAATATTTACAAGTCATGTGATCGCTAAAGTTCCTTATATGGTCATTATTGTACGACCTTTAAGTTCTTATTTCACGGCTTTTGCAGCAGTATCAGCCCGACATCGAGGGAGTCTATCCCCTTTTCTCATCTGAGGTGGAGCGCACCCCACTTAACCACACAGGAACTGTGCTACTCATGTCGCTGAGTTAGTGAGGACCGTTATCGAACCCGGCACCTTGTGGTTGGTGGGTGGATACTCCACCGACTGAGCTAAAATAAAATATGAATTTATCTAATATGAATCTAATAAATATCATTTTTGCGTGCAAATGTATATTTAACAAGCCCTTATATATTTGTCTTTAGTCAGTAATTGCATATATAATATATATTATATATATATATATATATATATATATATATATATTATATATATTATTGGAGGATATGTGCTTAATTGAAGTCATACCTAATTTTGAAAATGAATAAGTTAATAATTAATGAATTTTAGGCGGGCATATATGTTCAAATGTAAGGCTAAACAAATCGAGAAAATGTCAGTCCCTGTATTTACATTTCGACCTATTTATCTAATATGAATCTAATAAATATCCTTTATGCGTGCAAATGTATATTTAACAGGCCTATGATATTTATCTTTTTCTCGATTTATTTAGCCTTACATTTGAACATATATGCCCGCCTAAAATTCATTAATTATTTGACTAATTAATTTTCAAAATTAGGTGTGACTTCAATTAAGCACATATCCTCCAAAAATTGTCTGCTAAAAAAAGCCATATAAAAAATAAACAGATTGTTTGTTTACTTACTTTCATATATATATATATATTATATATATATATATATATATATATATATATATATATATATGCGGGGAGCGTAATATCTTATTTGTGTCGTAATACCTTATGTTGAACATATGTCCCCATCCACCCAGATTGCTGTGTACCCCTATCAATACAAGTATTATACTCGTCTCTGTCTCGGTCTGTTTCCAAGTCACGTGATCTCCAACAAATGTGGCGCGAAAAATGAATCACGTGATGAAGAATGAATAAAGTGCAATAAATGTCTCTAGTTTTTATTCGTATTAATTTCCTAATATGGTAACTATTGTCACAGGGTCGGCTACCAAGCTAAACAAAATGTTTTATCAATAGTATTACTCAAGAAATTATTTCTCGGTATTCCTATCGCAAAAAATGTCCTTTCCAATGCATTTCTATAGTAAAATCTATTCCAATACATTCCTATAGTAAAACTCTCTACAATGCAATTCTATAATAAACCCGTTTCAATGCATTGCTATAGTAAAACCATCTCCAATACATTCATATAGTAAAACCCATTTCCAATGCATTCCTATAGTAAAACCATTTCCAGTGCATTCCTATAGTAAAAAGCCTTTCCAATACATTCCTATAGTAAAACCCATTTTCAATGCATTCCTATAGTAAAACCATTTCCAATACATTCCTATAGTAAAACCCATTTCCAATGCATTCCTATAGTAAAACCCTTTCCAATGCATTCCTATAGTAAAATCATTTCCAATGCATTCCTATAGTAAAACCTTTCCAATGCATTCCTATAGTAAAAATGCATTCCTATAGTAATCATTTCCAATGCATTCCTATAGTAAAAACCCTTTCAATGCATTCCTATAGTAAAACCCTTTCCAATGCATTCCTATAGTAAAACCCTTCCAATGCATTCCTATAGTAAAATCATTTCCAGTGCATTCATAGTAAAAATCATTTCCAATGCATTCCTATAGAAATCCTTCCAATGCATTCCTATAGTAAAATCATTTCCAATGCATTCCTATAGTAAACCCATTTCCAGTGCATTCCTATAGTAAAAAGCCTTCCAATGCATTCTATAAGAAAATTCCAATGCATTCCAATGCATTCCTATAGTAAAATCCAATTTCCTATAGTAAAATCATTTCCAATGCATTCTATAGTAAAACCCATTTCCAATGCATTCCTATAAGAAAATCATTTCCAATACATTCCTATAGTAAAACCCTTTTCCAATGCATTCCTATAGTCAAATCCTTTCCAATGCATTTCCTATATTAAAACCTATTTCCAATACATTCCTATATAAAACCTTTCCAATACATTCCTACTGGAAATTGAGGTTAGTTTGGTTATTTGCTTAACGGCATGTCAAACTTCCTTGGTTATTTAACGTCTAAAGCCATCTTGTAAAAGAACAGAGTGAGGGGGGTTCATTCCTTTCTCAGGGGTATTAGCTCAAAAGGTGAACGCAATAGCACGACTGGAGTTCGAACTGACTTTACAATATCGCAGGCCAGCACGTTACCAACTACGCCACGGAGACACCCCGCAGGAAGTTGCTGTTACTAAAATTCTTTCAAACTTTAATTTGTTTCTCGGATCTGCATACGGAAACGTTTATGTGAAAATATTTGGTCTATATTGGAAGTTTTTTTTTTTTACTTTTTAAGGGTGGGGCGAATATTTTCTATTTTACATATATTTTTTTTTTCCACTGCATCATTGGAATTGGGTAAGCTCTCCATCGTATCAGACTTGATCTTCGAAGAAGCAGGAGGGGGGGGCAATAAGCAGCTGTTTGGAGCGCACTTATAGGAAGATTAGTGCGGCAATCATTACACGAGGAGAAGATGGGGGGGGGCAGGAGGAGGAGGGGGGTAGGGTGGTATTAAAACATTTGATTACTTCCATACGGGAACACGCTTTGCAGTTTTTACATATTCTCATTATTTGAAGATAAGTCGAACTTTTTTTTTTTTTCAAATAAAAAAATTAAAAAATTGAAAAAGAAAAAGAAAAAAAAAAAAAAAAAAAGAAGTTTCCCTGGCCTCCATTTTTCTTTTTTCTTCACCGTCAGCGCCGAAGCCGTTCCAAAAAGAGTGCCAGAAGTAATTTTATTCTCGGACTTAGAATGGATGTTGGAAGTGAGTCAATTGCTAAGAATGAGACCAACACACACACACTCTCTCTCTCTCTCTCTCTCTCTCTCTCTTCTCTCTCTCTCACACACACACACACACTCACTCTCCATATATGTATATATATTATATATACGAAACTCTACTAAAAAACAACCGAGTTTCTGATATTTCTTTCTTTAATGCTTCATACAAATGCCCAAACCGATATACATATATATATATATATATATATATAAATATATATATATATATATATAATAGCGTAAGCTTAGCGTAGATGTGGCACGAGATCAGAAGTCTGGGGCGCCTAGTGAGAATCGAACTCATGACAATGGACTGCAAATCTAGCTTGCTAACATTACAAGGCGTGAATATATATATATATATATATATATATATATATATATATATATATAATCTCACGTCTTGTAATGGTTAGCAAGCTAGATTTGCAGTCCATTGTCAGTGAGTTCGATTCTCACTAGGCGCCCCATACTTCTGATCTCGTGCCACATCTACGCTAAGCTTAGTAAATAACTGTACACACACACACACACACACACACACACACACACACACACACACACACATATTATATATATATATATATATATATATATATATATATCACTATTTGTCTCTTCACACAAACGTACATATGTATATATCTTTATCTCTCTCTCACCACACACATACGCACACACACGCACACACATACATCTCTCTCTCTCTCTCTCTCTCTCTCTCTCTCTCTCTCTCTCTCTCTCTCTCTCTCTCTCTCTCTCTCTTCACTTTCGGAATAAAGTCAGACAGTGCGTTGAGAAAAAAGCGGACTGTTTTTCGTCGCGAGAGGCGAAGAAAGGAAAGAAAAGTGAAGAGGCGTTGTTTGTAAATTCCTTCGCAAGGCAAAACGGCCGAGGAACACAAGGAACCAAAAAAAAAAAAATAAATAAAACATAAAAAATGAAACTAAAAAAAAAAACAAACAAAAAAAAAAACGCTACCCCACCCTTTTTCTTTTCTTTCTCAAACATTTCAGCTCGACTTTTTTAACACTCTTCCAGATGTTTATCGAACATCGGGTCTAAGCGCTCCCCATGACCATTTTCAACAACTAATAGCCGTACGTACTCGTGTATAAGTCGATTTCATGTATTGGTCAACTCTTAGTTTTGGGTCATCAAATCAACGCATCGGTTACCTAACAATATCCAAGTACTGCCGGGTATCTCTTGTTGTAAGAGAAGATATTTCACCTACAAGATAGTTGGACCTGTCAAGCAGAACACTTATAAAGATACGAAGATACGAGGTTATTCGTAGTCGAGTTACGTAGCATTATTTACAGACAAGTCATTAATAATCGAGTAGGTTATTTCCTAGTTGAGTAACATGATATTACAGGGTGACCCAGAAAAAGCAGAACCCAAATTATTTATTTTCCATTAAACTGACCCGAAACCCAAACCCAACCCTAACCCTAACTCTAACCCTAACCTCGTTGAGTAACATAATATTACAAGGTGACCCAGAAAACAGAACCCAAATTATTTATTTTCCCATTAAACTAACCCGAAACCCTAACCCTAACCCTAACCCTCCCTAGTTGAGTAACATAGTATTATAGGGTGACCCCGGAAAAAACAGACCCCACAAATTTTGTAATAAATCTGTTAATTTTAATTTTTTTTTTTTAAGTTTAAGTCCAACAAGGGTTAGGGTTTAGGTTTTAGGGTTGGGGTTTAGGGTTAGTTTAATGTGAAAATAAATAAATAATTTAGGTTCTGTTTTTTCTGGGTCACTCATGTTACTCAACTAGGAAATAACCATCGAGTGGCTCATCATACTGTTGGAGAACTGCGTGTTGACTCCATATTCCTCTATACAAAGAAATAAACCTTTTCCGAGTTTTCAATGATATTAATTGATCCAGTCACAATATCACAAATACTTGGGGAAAAAAGGAGAAACTATTCTAATGAATTGTCTTTCGTAGGTGGTGAGGCTTCACTTCCAGATGTATATACATTTACCCAACCACCCCGCACAAGTAGGATGTGACACAAAGTCAATTTTTTAGCGGAGTTTAACAGGTTTGAATTCAGAGTTTTCCTTCTACGGGAACCGGTTGCCATACAAACCAAGGTTAAAGAGCCAAGTTTATGAA
>CM042168.1:83474009-83481509 GCA_023376005.1 Doryteuthis pealeii
ATAAAAACATTGAAAAAACACAGGTTTAAATGAGTTAAGTGGTGAGTTTATTAGCCGACGCTGCAGTGTTTCGATCTATTAATTAGATCATCTTCAGGGCTTTTGTTGGTATGTGGAAGGTGATAAAAAAATTTTTTTATCTCAGAATAAGGAGAAAGGCGAGTAATAGTCCCTGTTTATCGGTCTGTTTAAAATTTGAAGTCTGAGAAAAAAGAATTATATATATATTATAGAGAGAGAGAGCGAAGAGAGAGAAAAGAGAGTGAGAGAGCGAGAGAAAGAGAGAACGAGAGAGAGAGAGAGAGAGAGAGAGAGAGAGCGAGAGAGAAAGAGAGAACGAGAGGATGAAGAGAGAGAGAGAGAGAGAGAGAGCGAGTGAGCGAGAGAGAGAGAAAGAGAGACGAGAGAGTGAGAGAGTGAGAGAGAGAGAGAGAGAGAGAGAAGAGTGAGCGAGAGAGAGAGTGAGCGATAGCGAGAGAAAGAGAGAAATAATGACGAGAGAAAGAGAGAGAGAGAGAGAGAGAGAGAGAGAGAGAGAGAGAGAGAAGAGAGAGAGAGAGGAGAAAAGAAGAAACAACAACAACAGCCACATGAAGAAGGCTTGAAAGATGGAACCTCCACAACGTCTCGTCCAACAGGCCTCCGTTCCCGCCACTTAGCCTGACTCTAAAACTCGTTTTTTTTTTTTTTTTTTTTGCTTTTTTCTTTATTTTTTTTTCTGTTTCTTTTTTTCTTTTTTTCTTTTTTCTTTCTGTTGTGTGCGACTCGCAAGTTATTATGTAATTCAATCCGCAACAGTTGTCCTGCTGAAAATTGGGTTACAGCCAGAAAAGAAGTTACAAGCAACAAAATCAAAACGAGTGACGCGAAAATGGAGACGAAACATGTTTTATGCATTTTACGTTGCATATTCAACCATTCAATTGATAGCATATATATATATATATAATATATATATATATATATATATATGTATATATATATATATATATATATATATATATATATATATATATATATAATATATATATATATATGTATATATATATATATATACATATGACAGGGGATTTTCATAACACACGCTGCTAATATTACACATTATATATAATATATGTATATATATATATATATATATATATATGTGTTGTGTGTGTGTGTGTGTGTGTGTGTGTGTGTGTATATATTGCTAATGTGCATGATTAAAATTGAATATTTTTATATATAAATATGAGTATGTGCATATATATATATATATATATATATATATATATATATATATATATATATATATATAGCTAATGTGCATGATTAAAATTTTCATATATATAAATATGAGTATGCGCATATATATATATATATATATATATATATATATATATATATATATATATATTGCTAATGTGCATGATTAAAATTGAATATTTTTTATATATAAATATGAGTATATGCATATAATATATATATATATTATATATATAATATATATATATATATATATATAATGGAACCGAACATGTTTTATGCATTTTACCTTGCATATTCATCCATTGCAATGATAGGGTTTTTCCATATATATATATATATATACCTTGAATATACCACAATATGATTATTACAACGTTTCATATATTTGCTTCAGAGCTATTGAAATTACTTCAATATGTAAGATTTAACTCTCTCTCTCTCTCTCTTTCTATCTCTAATTCTTTCTTTCCTTCTTTTCGTCTTTTAATTATGTTCGATGGAATCAGGTTAGGGTTATCGCTTCCGCGCGTTCACCCTCTCTATCTTTCCCTTCCTCCCTTTCTTTCTTTCTTTCTTTCTTTCTTTATAGCAAGCCCTTCTTTCTTTTCTTTCATTCTTCATAATAAAAATGGAATGGTCGATTATTTAGCAGAGGTGACGACACTCATAAAAAGATTTGGTGGATTTGGATGGTCTGATTTTTAACCAGAAATTGTTGCAAAATGATAACGGTCGTAAAATTTAGGAGCACGAGTATTATATATATATATAGATAATATACTACTACTACTACTACTACTAATAATAATAATAATAATAATAATAATAATTAATCAACAAAAAAGAGAAGTTGTCAACTGGTAGATTTTGCAGTTCCAGCAAATCACAGAGTGAAAATGAAGGAAAACGAAAAGATGGACAAATACCTGGACCTTGCCAGAGAATTGAAAAAGCTGTGGAATATGAGGAGCAAAGTGATACCAATTGTAGTTGGTGCACTTGGAACGGTCCCAAAAAGCTTGGAAAACGACTGGAAGAACTGGAAATCAGAGTAAAAATTGAGACCATCCTGACTACTGCATTGCTACAATCGGCCAGAATACTCAACGCCTATACCCCAGCTGTGGTTAGCGGAATGAGAACAGAAACCCCCGTGGACTGAATAAAGGGTTAGGTTCAAAGTTCCGCGATGGCTACTGATTACGACAAGAAGGTTCCAGAGTCCGAAAAGAAGGTTCCCGAGTCCGAGAAAGTTCCCGAGTCCGACAAGAAATACCTACTCGAGTAGGTTATTTCTATACTCACTGTAATACTAAATCCGCTCTACTAACGTATTGAGCACTTTATATTTGTTATAACACTAACCAAATGTTGAGATTAACCCGATATTTTTTACCGGTAATTCATTCCCTTTATATATATATATAATTGTGTGTGTGTGTATGTGTGTGTGTGTGTGTGTGTGTGTGTGTGTGTTTAAGGTGCCCTGCTTCTAGAAATTCCAGGTATAAGCACGCTAGGAGTCCACTAGGTGTTGACCCCATGGGTAAACCAAATTTCTGTTTGTAAAAGATGTTGTTGTGTTGTTACTTCCAACACAACATCTTTTACATATATATATTTATATATCTTTTACACACACATATACATATATATATATAAGTAAATAGTGCTCAATATCGTTGACAGAGCATGTTAGGAAAAAGTAGGCATGAAGTCAATGGTTACTGACTGTTTTAGTGATCCGCTTGTAGATCATAAATCATTTCATGACCGTCCTGAACAAAAATTATCAACCGTCCCGAACGGGGTTTGGACCGTCCCAAATGGGGTTTGGACCGTCCCGAAATCAAAATATTTTTGTTTAATTCATTAGCATCATCTATACTTGTCAGTCATCAGTAGCATAATAACATGTAATAAAACATTAAGAAAAGCTGAAGCAGTGATAATTCTGGATATTTGGACAAAAAAATCCATTTCCTAGTGTGTTTTGAGCTAAAAAAATACTTTTTTTACTTTAAGTTACCCTGAGTAGGGTTAGTAGTACATAATTCGGTCCTTTTAAACTATTTCCCTCCACCATTCATCATTACATGGCTTTGAGAATAGACCTGCGGTGCCGTAGACTCATTTTGAGGTCAGCATTTGGGCAATCAGTGGACGGCCATTATTGGAATGTAGTACTAACTTTTAGGAAAAACTTTTTACCATCCCCGGCAAACTGTCCCGGATAACGTATTGATCGTTCCGGGTGTAATTTTTATCGTCCCCGGGACGTCGGGACAGCGTTAATGTCGAGCCCTGAGAGGGGGCATGTTAAAAAGGTAGTCTCGCAGATCCAGACTGTTTTGGTTTTAATTACGAACGCAACCAACGACTTTCCTTTTTCTTACTATTCAAATTCTAATTTCTAAATATCTTTCCAGATATAAATAAAAACTTTATTATTTTTGCTCAAAAATCAAGCTCTGGTGATAGGGAATGTGTATATACATTTACTTAGTCATTAATTGTTTCATTTTCGTAGTTTCCTCCGGAGATACATATATACACACCAACTGCCCTTTATATATGTATAGATTACATTCGGACATACATATACACACAACTGCCCTTTATATATGTATAGATTACATTCGGACATACATGCACACAACTGCCCTTTATATATGTATAGATTACATTCGGACATACATACACACAACTGCCCTTTACATATGTATAGATTACATTCGGACATACATACACACAACTGCCCTTTACATATGTATAGATTATATTCGGACATACATACACACAACTGTCCTTTATATATGTATAGATTACATATTCTAGTAACTATTATAATACAAATAATTTGTACAATTATATGGTTTCAAGTATTCCTATGTGATACTAATAATTTCCAAATAGATCTATTTGACACATAAATGGGACTATTCCAGATACTACCACTCCGGGTCAGAGTACGTGGAACTTGCACGTCTATCTATGTATGTGTTGTTTTCATGACTGGGATGGACATCAATGAAGGAGCAAATATTCCATAGGAGCCGATGGTAGGAAATGTTTGTGGATACCGGCTCCAGAACAACAAAAAGGTCCAAAGAAAAAAAAGGGAAATTATCCAGGAACTGTATTTAAGGAAATGTTACTGACAAACAGACAGATAAATTAAGACTAAAAAAAAATACTGTATAAAATAGTGATGCTCAACCTGGGCCCAGAGGCCCACAAGCAGGCCCAATAATTTTCTAACAATGGGCCTGGAGTTGCCAAGGAATTTATGTGAGCTTTGAAATTCTGGTTTTTCCATTGCTTCCTGTTTCACTTATTCATGGAATGCAGGTTTTTTGCAAGTTTTACTCAAACAAGAACAACAACCACAGTGTGAAACATGTCAAACACCTTTGACAGTTAAACACTTATTCGTAGAATGCAGGGTTTTTTCTCACATCAGAAACCGTTATTTTAATGCAAACAATATGAAAGATCTGTTTTGAAAACATCAACATGGAGGATACTCTCCCTTCTTTAAGGGAAATAAAATTATACCATAGAATATAGACATGAAACAAATCAATACCATGCAACATAATCCCCAATAATGCTAACACATTGTTAAAACCAATTACTAAAAAGTATAAATATAAATATACGATATGTATTACTTCCTAACCGTTAGGCATGACATAACCCCAGACGGGTTGATATGCCGTTAAAATCAATAAACAAACAGACTTTCTGTTTGTGATTATGTTAGCCTGAACTATTCTGATGTCAAAAAACGGGACAAAAGGAAGAAAGTTTTGCAAAACACATAAATAGGTAGATGTGCTATTTCCATGTAACCCACGTCTACTCTGACCCGGAGTGGCGGTATCAGGAATAGTCCCAATAGTTACATAGGAATACTTGAAACCATATAAATGTACAGACCATCTGTATTATTATGGTCAGCAGAAACTGCAATTGTCTCTAAATGATTACTACTCAATAGGAACGGTTAATCGAAACCATATAATCCCTTGCCAAGTGGAAGCGCTTGGTGTAATGGTTAAAGTCGTAGGAAATGGACTCGTCTCCCCGAGCTCAAATCCTGGACGTGGTAATTAAATTTCACTTACAAAGACTGTTATTCCCTATTTACCAATACTATTATTCTCTATCTATAAAGAATGTTATTCCCTATATACCAATACTATCATTCTCTCTATATAAAGACTGTCATTCCCTATATAATAATACTATCATTCTCTATCTATAAAGAATGTTATTCCCTATATACTAATACTATTATTCTCCATCTATAAAGGCGGTTATTATCTATTTACCAATACTATTATTCTCTATCTATAAAGGCGGTTATTCCCTATATACCAATACTATCATTCTCTATCTATAAACACTGTTATTCTCTATTTACCAATACTATTATTCTCTATCTATAAAGGCGGTTATTCCCTATATACCAATACTATTATTCTCTATCGATAAAGACAGTTATTCCCTATATACCAATACTATCATTCTCTATTTATAAAGAATGTTATTCCCTATATACCAATACTATCATTCTCTATCTATAAACACTGTTATTCCCTATATACCAATACTATTATTCTCCATCTATAAAGGCGGTTATTCTCTATGTACCAATACTATCCTTCTCTATATACCAATACTATCATTCTCTATCTATAAAAACTATTATTCTCTATATACCAATACTATTATTCTCTATTAAGACTGTCATTATCTATAAAACTGTTATTCTCTTTCAAGATTGTTATTCTCTCTGGAAAAATGATCTTGGTGGAGAGGGACATAAAAAGGGGAGGAAAAATGAATAGAAACAAAATGAAAAAAAAAAAAAAAGAAACTGTAGAGAAAAAACCGTTTAAATCGTACACCTTTCTCTGGAATTCAGAAGTTTTCAGTATTATCGAACAGAAATATGCGCTGAGTGGTGTATCTGTTTGCTGTTATTTAGCATAGACAGAGTAATCAGTTTTCAATCCTTAAAGATCAGTTTTTGATCCCAACATGTCTGTCTACTCACTTTTGATCCCTGGATATATTTTTTATGATCCTTGAATAGTCCCATCGACTTCCGAGGGTCGATATCAACTTCTGTCCCATTATGAATGTTTTATTTCGTGTAAGAATTGTGTATACGAATGTACCAACTATTATGGGACAAAACTGGTTTCATCTATAGTTCTCCTTTAGCCTCGATACTTTTTAACACAACTGCCACTGTCCCATAATGAATGCTGCATTAGCATAAGGACTGTATAGCCAAATGTACCAACTATTATGGGACACAATTAGATTAATCTATTGTTACTTTGCAAATACAGCTTCAGTCTCGATACTTTTTGAACACATAATATACATAATACTAGCTCTGTCCCATAATGAATGCGACATTTAGAATAAGATCTGTATGTGTAAATGTACCAGGTATTAAGGAACATAACTAGTTTTATTTATTGTTCTTTTCTATCTTGGTAAATACAGCTACAGTCTGGAAACTCTTTGAACACACCTTACCTCTGTCCCATAATGAATACTACATTTAGTTTAAGAATTATATATACAAATGTACCTGCTATTAGGGGACAAAACTAGTTTAATTCATTGCCCTTTGTCCTGGCAAATACAGCTCCAGTCTGGATACTTTATTGAACACAACCAAAAGTGGTCGAGGGGTTAGTTGTTTCTGAATTGTTTGGTAGAGCGGGTCTCACAATGTTTGGAACACAGTACACAATTGTTGTCAACACGAGCAGGATGTGACACAAGGTTAATTTCTTAGCAGAGTTTAATAGGTTTGAAATCTGTGAGGTTTGAATTCGGACTTATTGGTCGACTAGCCAAGGTTAAAGAGCCCAGTCTGCTCTACTAACTATCCATAGCTGGAAAGAGAGAGAGAGAGAGAAGAGAGAGAGAGAGAGAGAGAGAGAGAGAGAGAGAGAGAGAGAAGAGAGGGGGGGGAGAGAGAGCTATTGGATTCATACCTTTCCCAATGGTATTAGCGCCTCCATATTTGAACATATATGCCCGCCTAAATTCATTAATTATTAAATAATTAATTTTCAAAATTAGGTATGACTTCAATTAAGCACATATCCTCCAAAAAATTGTCGGCTTAAAATAAAACACATTTGTTTGTTTACTTATCCTCATATATATATATAATATATATATATATATATATATATATATATTGACTGATTCCACATT
>CM042168.1:83486509-83499808 GCA_023376005.1 Doryteuthis pealeii
TATATATAGTATCCAATTTCCGCTTTAAGTTTTCCGTTGCAGGGGCATTAGTAAATTATCCAAGAGTGCTCAATATATATAAAAAAAAACACATGGAGCTATAATAATATTAGTAATAGTAATAGTGGAAGAGAGGTAAGGGTCTACCATGGTTTCGATCTAAATGATCCATCAGGACCGTACCTAATACTTAACTAAGTCAGTCATAACTTAGTTAAACTGTTTAATTAACTAATGACATCGACTTAGTTAAGGATTAGGTAGGATCCTGAGGAAATTATTTTGACCAAAACCATAGCAGACCCTTAACTCTCTTAGAGAGAGAGAGAGAGAGAGAGAGAGAGAGAGAGAGAGAGAGAGAGAGAGAGAGAGAGAGAGAGAGTCATATATATATATATATATATATATGCATAAATTTGTATGTGTGTAAGTATATGCATGCCGTAAATTATATATATATATATATATTATATATATATATTATATATATATATATATATAATATATAATATATAGAATATTGCTCTGTAATTTAATCTAATCATCGATTATCATACATTGAGCTCTTTTGGGGATTTAAAAATCCTTATGAATATGTTTGCCTACAAGAGCATACAGTATGGTAATACAGTTAGATTTTGAAGATCCCAAATAGAATCATCCCTTACAACCAGTCTACATATATAGGCATAAAACCCTATACTGATGAGAGGTGATACCTCGAAACACGTGTCTATATATATATATATATATATATATATATATAATATATATATATATATATATATATGAGGTTAAGTAAACAAACAAATCTGTTAATTTTTTATATGACTTTAAGCCGACAATTTTTGGAGGATATATATATATATGGAATTAAATCACACGTAATTATTGTGTAATTAAATATATATATATATATATATATATATATATATATATATATTATATATATCTTGCGTAAGAAGAACGATTCTGCAGAATTCCTTATTCCTACTTTTAAGTTATCTGTCCAAGAAAACTCCAAGAAATATCCCCGACCAGTTCCAGATCAAATTCCATAACATACCCATTTTTCCCAACCGAAACATAGCTTAGACTTACATTGAGGCTAAAATTATATGGGTCACCCGGTGAGGATCAATATCACTGCTAAACAGTAACCAGTCTGCGAGATTGGCTCGTTAACCCTTACCTAACGACCTGGTGCCCGTATTTCGTGCAATGTATGCAATAGGCATAATGGGACCGCCACGAGCAGTATATAGATCTATAAAAGTAAATGCTGCATGTTCTCGTCTATAAGTCGACCTGGATTCTTGAGGTTAAGTTATGAAAGCAAGAGTCTCGTCTTATACAGAGTAAATAGGATATATCACTTATTGGCCTAAATCAAGTGCTACTTCAGCAGTAAATATGTCTGGTACCCAATATATATATAATATATATATATATATATATATATATATATATATATATATATATATATATGTTTATATACATAAACAGTAACACCGCCAAGACTTTTTTCGGGTACGAATACTATCGTCTACTTGTAAAACCATCAGCACGAAAAAAAAAAAAAAAAAAAAGAAAAAAAAAAAAGCCTATATGGCAAAATTAGGAGCGGCAATGATTTATGGCTCTATGCTCGACACCTGGCTCGCGAGCCTCGTTACCACAGACACTAGAAAGAGAGGGAGTGAACTCAGCTCCAAATTATCAAACAAAAAAAAAACTCAAGAAAAACAAGAAAACCTCGTGGTACTTGTAAAAGATGTGCTAACCTTGCCAGAGAGAACAACAGTCGTTACCAAGGTAACCACACCGCCACTACCACGAACTCTGCCCTCACCACCGCCTCCCACCGACTAGCTGCTGAAACAACGGATCGCTAAGGTAAAAAGGTACATTTTAGTTAGGCAGACTCTTTTTGGGACAATTCCGTTGTGAATGCTAGGAATTGTCCCAAAATGAATGCGACATTGAAGTTCGGATGAGTGACTAACTAAAGAGTTAAAGGCGTATGATGAGAATTCTTTTCTTTCTCTTCTACTTCTTTCTTTCTTTCTTTCTTCCTACTCTTTCTTTCTTTCTTTCTTTTTCTTTCTTTCTTTTCCCTACATCTCTACCTATCTTTTTCTCTACTTCTCTTTCTTTCTTTCTTTCTTCTTTCTTTCTTTTCCCTACATCTCTTCCTATCTTTTCTCCACCTCTTTCTTTTCTTTCTTTCTTTCTTTCTTTTTCTTTCTTTCTTTCCCTACATCTCTTCCTATCTTTTTCTCTACTTCTTTCTTTCTTTCTTTCTTTCTTTTTTTTCTTTTTCCCTACATCTCTTCCTATCTTTTTCTCTACTTCTCTTTTCTTTTCTTTCTTTCTTTCTTTCTTTCCAACTCTTCTAATTGTTTGAACTTCCACTAATGCAACTATTTGCCTTTGAGCTGGGTATCTAGGCCCAGTTGGATTTGCTTAGTAATAGTCGGTTTGTAACTTCAAAGTAGGAATCGGGGTACCTACCATGGAGATGGGGTGACTATTTTGGGGAATAGGGAAGATGCTAGTTACGTTTACTAAGATATGTGAACCCGACCTTGAATTAATTCGGCACTGTTTGACATTAACATTTAATAATTTTTCTACTACTACCTACTACTACGACTACTACTACTACTACTAATAATAATAATAAAACGACTGGGTTGGAAAGGTGATCCACTGGAAATTGTGCAAAAAACTAAATGTTGACCACACAACAAAATGGTATATGCATAAACCAGAATCTGTTCTTAAGAGTGAAACATAAAGTTCTCTTGGACTTTGAGATAAAAACGGATCGCCTTATCCCAGCCAGATGACCAGACCTAGTATAGATTGACAAGAAAAAGATAGCTTGTAAGTGTTAGATTTTGTAGTTCCAGCAGATCACAGGGTGAAGATGAAGGAAAATGAAAAGCTAGACAAATACCTGGACCTTGCTAGAGAATTGAAGAAAAAAAAGCCCTGGGGAATAGGAAGGTGAAAATGATACAGATTCTAGTTGATGCACTTGGAACGGTCCCCAAAGCTAAGAGAAAAAAAAGACTGGAAATCAGAGGAAAAATCAAGGCCATTCAGGCAACAGCTGTGTTGAAATCGACTAGAATACTCAGAAGAGTCCTGGAGACCTGAGGAGACTTGTTGTCCCTCAGGCTCCAGTGAAAGACCATCAACTAACGCTGGTGTGAAAAACTAAGAAGAAGAAGAAGAAGAAGAAGAAGAAGAAGAAGAAGAAGAAGAAGAAATACAGAAAGATGGATATTACAGTGAGTGAAAGAAGAAAAAGAAAGAATATCTGAGAAGAAGAAGAAGAAGAAGTTATTTCTCTGAATGTTTGAGATGAGGCTTGATGATTAGTATTATCTATGTCATTCGGACTATTGTCCTCATCTTCATTGTTATCTGTACAATGTTTCGGCCGATTTGCCCTCCGGCCGTCTTCGAGTCCGAGAAGGTTCCCAAGTCCGACAAGAATACCTGAAGAAGGCCGGAGGGCATATCGGTCGAAACGTTGTACAGATAACAATGAAGAAGAAGTCGTCATCTCGTGGAAAAACAGAACTAATCCTTGGACTTTGCCAGACAGGTGAAAATGTTGTTGAACCTGAGGGCGCCAAAGAACCTGGCAAAGAAACTGGAGACAATCCAGACGACAATGCATTTTCATATTTAAAATCATTTCCAGTACATGTTTATAGTAAAAATCATTTCTAAAGCATTTTTATTGTAAAAAAACATTTCCAATTCATTTTTATTGTAAAAATCATTTCCAATGCATTTTCATATTAAAAATCATTTCCAATGCATTTTTATAGTAAAAATCATTTCCAATGCATTTTCATATTAAAAATTATTTCCAATGCAATTTTTAAAAAAAATCAATTTTGTCTAAACATCTGACCAGAAAAGACTTTACCATAAAAGACTATGTTGTTAAAAATCATTTCCCATACATTTTTATTGTAAAAATCATTTCCAATGCATTTTCATATTAAAAATAATTTCCAATGCATTTTTATAGTAAAAATCATTTCCAACCATTTTTATTATAAAAATCATTTATTGCTAAAATCAGTTAGAATACTGAGAACAGTCCTGGAAGTCTGACTTTCAAACTTCAGTGAATGTTCACCAGTTATCGATGGCGTCAACGAAGGAATTGAACTACAACCAGGAAAATATGAGGACTGCAATGCACTGAAAACGGTTTCAATCAGGTACAATGAGATTAACCCATTGGGCCTTTTAGCCTTTTAGTTTTCAGATACCCTATAGATACCCCGCCCCCGAAAAAGTAATATCTATCTGTCAATATTGTTGTGTTCCTCAGTTTTTTGACAGCCTGAGAATACACCGACTGTGCCTCTGCAGAAGGGTTCATACTTCCATTACCAATGGGGCCACCAGTTGACAGAATTGCAGACCAGTGATGCTTAAGGACGGAATCCTAGTGACTGGGTAGTCCATGACATGAATACTCCACTTTGGGCCTTACTTGGACAACACAACACACACACACACACACACACACACACACACACATATATATATATATATATATATATATATATATATATATATATTATTAATGATTGGAAGGCAATTACAATGCATATAAAAATAAAAACAAAAAGATATTTTTAGTCTGATCGATTTCAAAGTAAAGTTTACTTTGAAATCGATAAGACTAAAAACATATTTTTGTTTTTATTTTATATGCATTGTAATTGCTTTCCAACCATTAATATATAATAACATACTTTAACAATGCTTCAAGTAAATTACCAATGATATATATATATATATATATATATATATATATATATATATATATATATATATATTATATATATATATGGATTCTACCCAACATGAAAGTATGGAAAGCTATCCATCCACACACACATAAATATATATATATATATATATATATATATAATATATATATATATATATATATATATATATATAAGAAAAAAAATAAGAAGTATGCCAAAACATAAAAATGTATTTATAGATCACGAAGTTAGTCGACGTTAAAAACATTTGTTTTTATTTTTTATAAAACCTTCATGAGGATAAGTGGATGAGTTTGAAAAGAATTTCTAACTCATACATATATACATATATATATATAGGCCGAAATGTACATACAGAGATTGATTTTTCTTGATTTGTTTAGCCTTACATTTAAATAGGTATGCCCGCCTAATTAATTAATTATTAACTTTCAAAATTAGGTACGACTTCAATTAAGCACATATTCTCCCAAAACTTGTCGGCTAAAAAAAGCCATATCAAAAACACATCGTTTGTGTATTTATTTCTCATATATATATATATATATATATAATATATATATATATATATATATATTAGAGAGGTGCTACTGGGTCGTATGTCTTTGAACTGAAGCGACAGCAGGAAAGAAGAAACCATTCTACTTTTTGGTAAGCATTGTGAGAGATAGGTAAGCTACAGATGGAATGGTGTCCTGGGTGTGTGTGTTGTGGGAGGGGTGCCAAACAGGCTGTTTGGGGGAGGGATAACGGCATGGCTACAGGTTAGGGTCGGGAGAGAGCAAGGAGGCCTAGACAGAGAAAGTCAAACAAGAGACAAGTTGCGAGAAAGAGAGTGAGAGAGAGAGTGACGGGGGGGGGTAGAGAATCAGGATAAAAAAAAATTCGGCTAAGGAAACCCCCAGAAAACTAGGCACGAAACGAATTGGAAAATGCGCTACACACGACTAAGCATAGACCTTTAATGAGACGACCCCCACTAATAGGACAACAATGAAAACATCTACCTACCTACCTAACCTACCTACCTACATATTATATAAATATATAATATATATATATATATATATATATATAATATAAAGATTTTTGAAGGCAATATACAATGCAATATGTGTTGAATTTATTTAAACTTTTTTTTTTTCAAAAACTAATATTTTCGGAAGTAAAATTCCATCATCAGAGTTATTGAAAGTACTAGGTGTTTTTTTATAGTACTTATCCCACGGCGATATTGTAATCATCTGTTGTTTAAGAAGTTGATGAACGCGCGTATATTTGAAATTTTTTTTCCGTGATGTTAACTTGGCTCGGCTGCTCAAATATACGGCGTTCATCAACTTCTTAAACAACAGATGATTACAATATCGCCGTGGGATAAGTACTATAAAAAAATCACCTAGAACTTTCAATAACTCTGAAGATGGAATTTTACTTCCGAAAATATTTAGTTAAAAAAAAAAAGAAAAAAAGTTAAATAAATTCAACACATATTTGCATTGTAAATTGCCTTCAAAATCTTTATATTACACTTACACACAATGCTTCAAAGATACTATAAAGAAACAAACTTTATGTATATATATATATTATATATTTAATATATATTATATATATATATATATATATATAATAAATTATATATAGTTAGTCCTTTGTAGTATTGGAGAAAATGAGAATAAAGTGCTCGAATTACTTTTGTAAGAGCTGTATCTGTTTATTATAGTGCATTTAAGGTGCAACAACTACCATTGGTTTCTAGGTAGTATCAAGGGATATTTACCTTTAGGAAAACATGTAGCAGGTTGCACCTTAAATATATTGTTACCACTCATAAGCCTCCGCATAGTAAATAGGTATATATACATGATATCTACGGTATTCTTTAGGGTAACTTATATTTCTCAGCCTAGCATACTATATATCATGTCATATGGGTTGGTTGGATGTCTTTGTATACTATATATCTATAAACATAAGAAGGAGTCAAGATCGATTAGCCCAAGGTTAGCTGGATAAAATAGAGGACACAAAGCTGTATTACGGTTCCACAATAATATCGGACGTACCTACCAGGAACGGCTAGGCTTGGCCGTCTCAAACGGTAACCAGTGACAGACCTTCACTTCGATTTGGCCTACTCACATTCCCATATAGTGAAGCAACACGGTCGGTTGCATGATTCTGGTCCACTAGTAGGATACGGACTGTGGGTAACTAACAACAAATTATATTAATAATCCTAATGATGCAATATAGATATATACACCTTAACAAACCGTTCATTCCGTAATAAATTGGTAAATCTTAACCAAAATCTCAAAAGGCTTTTAAAATTTATTTTTTAAATTTCTACAAACCCGTTAAGCACGCAACTGAGCCTCTTCTCTGACTACGCTGGTGCATATCTTCAAACACAGGTTCTATTTTCCTTTTCCGCTTTTCTGTTTTTAACATAAGTAATGTAGTATATATGTGTCTCTGTACGGTAATCTAAATTATTGCAAATTTAAATGTATACATTTGAGCTCTCTTTAGGCCAGATATTCATAAAAAATCTCAAATGGATATGTTGCACCATTACCGCGAAGAGCGAAGGGCGCAACGGAGCCGTATACGAGGTAATGGTCTGCACTATAAACAGTGAGACAGTCTTTGAAAGCCTCCCATGATATATATCATCCGGCAACACTAACGAACACAGTCATGTGGACCATACCATTATATACACACACACACAAGCACACACACACGACACACACACGAGCACAGACTATTTATATCAAGGACATTGTATATGTATAACTATATACCCAAATAATACTAATACGAGTATTTATATAGTATATTAATTATTATCACATTATAATAATGGTTTGCATTACTTAAAGCCCCGGGCAACACGCCCGATATCAATTTCGTGCCTCTTAACACCTGCACCAGATCACGGCTTTTGGCTCTTTTTGTTTACATGCTTCTTCAGTTTAGATTACGACAGGGGAGCAGTCTTTATAACTAAAAACTATTCACCTTTTAGTCTTTAGGGATTGAGTTTTGTTTTTGAAAAAAAAAACTCCATTTTAATTGCATTCTATATTCAGTCGTTAAATTGCAACTTAAGAGTCAAAAACACTGACCTATCTTCGTTCGTTGACATTCGCTGGCGCTGTCACGTTTCACACAACCTCTCCTATGGTATATCATTGATTACGGCTCCTCACGTTATATATATAGTTAAGGGCGATCTTCAGGTGAGAGCTATGTCAGAGAGGACAGGCCACGACAATAGCTGGTGCAGATCAGTGTGGTATTGAATAACGGCGTACCCTTATGGGGTATGTTTAACGAGCGTTTTCATAACAGCCAGCCGGCATGTGGGCCGGCGTGAACAAAAAATGTGCTAAATCCAGAAGTACAGGAAAGGACGCAGCCCCTTTCTTTTAAGAAATCTTACAAAATGACTTTTCAGATGCCTTTTTTTAACAATTTTCTTTGATATTAAGTGCGCTTTGAAAAGACGTCACTGCCCTTATCCCAAAGATTATACCCAGAAGCTCAGATGGGGTAATCCGTTTTGTCTCTAAATGAAGTACTATAGAAGGAAGCAGTTCAAGAACGTTGTGTAATTCGCGTGTGAAATTTTAAGTTGGGTTTGTTTTGTTTTATGGTGTCGTTTACCGGCTAGTCAACCACAGTGGTGGGCTCATGATAATGAAGCGCCGAAAAATATAAATTTATAAAATAAAAGAAAGATTCACACAGAGAACACGATTAGATAAAAATTATCAGAGGAAGAAGAGTGTTTGCGGATAGCATATAACTAAAGTAATAAGGTAAAGAAATTGTTTTTTATTAATATGAGGTGGTAAGCTTGAAAAACAAGTAAAATTAAAATTAAATTAAGTAATAAAAGAAAAAGTAAAGTGCTAAAAAAATCTAAGTGTTTTAAAAGAGGAAAGTTTTTGTTCGATAATTATCTGAGTAAAGATTAGAAATAATGTTGGTTAAAGGAGGTATAATGTTAAAGATAAAAAAAATTAACAAAATGGTTGTTTCTAGAAAAAAATTCGGTTAATGGTTGGCTAAAAAGCAAAATGTGGAAAGTCAGACGGGATTGGAGGCAGATAAGACAGAGAATAGAGTAGAAATGTGAGTAGTTATAGCATTAACAGAATTGGATGGGCTTAAAATCCAGAGGTTGTCAAATACAGTGGGTGGCGGAAAGCGGGAGAAGATTGGGGTCAGCCGTAAGTGGGTGGCCTTAAAAGCAGAAATGTGGCGAACAGTGATACTAGAAAGGAAGAGAGATAGAACAGAAAAGAACAGTGGAAATGGGAAGAATTGAGAGTGTTATAGCTAATACAGTGGTTGGAGCTTAAATTATTAATATCATGTAGGTGGACAGACCGTAATAAGTGTTTTTTTAAATTTAATTTAGTGAGAAAAAATATTAAAAATTTATATAAATAAAAAAAATTTTGTAAATTTTTAATATTAAATAAATTTAAATAGGAAATAAAAAATAAATATTTAAAAGATAATATTTAATCATTAAATAAAAATTAAATGAAATAAAAAATTTATAAATAGAAATATATAAAATTAATTATTAAAGAAAAATAATTAAAAATATTAAAAATAAAATTTTTTTAATCGAAATAATTAGATTATTAACATAAAAATTAAATAATATATTAAATAGAAAAAAAGAAATAAATAATTGAACTAAAAAAAAATTTTATGATTATTTTAAAATTTTTAAAAACGAAAAAAAAAAATAATTTTAATTATTAAAAAAAATTTATATATATTAATTTATAAATAATTTATTGAATTAAATAATTAAAAATTGATTTTTCTTTTAAATTATAATAAAAATTAATTTAAAATATATAGAATAAAATTGAGAAATGCTAGAACAGGGTAAAAGAGCTGTGATTGTGAATGGATGGAGATCTTAGACATATATGTGATTGGTCCTATAATCAGATATAAATGTGAGAATTAGTCAGAAGGTGAGATGATATAGCGAAAGGACAGAGGGGAGAGTGAGGGTGAGTAAGCCTTAAACAGGGTGGGCCAAGAGAATCCAAGGTATAGATTGGAGCGTAAATACTGTGGGTTTTTGTTAATGAAAATGAGAGACCGATCAGAAGTAATACTTAATGAAGGTGTTCAGGTAAGGGGATTTGAAGTTAACATATTATTTTGCAGAAATGTTGGGTCGAGAAATAGTCAGAGAGGGATTGGTGTGAAAGACAGATGTGGAGAATGTGAGAATAACATTTTGTTTTAAGCTTCTATACAGGGTGGGTCTTAAATAAGATTCTCAAACCCAGTAGAGGATGTGTGTCGAAATACAGATGGGCGAAACCATTACATTGGGAAAAGAGGCAGGAGAAGATGGTACTAACCCAGGCTGCGTCCAGCCGGTAGTAGTCGATTGACTAAAAGGCAGAAATGTGGTGCTCGAAAGTCAGAGACCGATGGGCGGAACGACAGAGAGGGATGGGGAATGAGTGTAAGCATGTGAACCCAAGAGATGTGGGCTAAAATCCAGGGGGTTGTCGCCGTAAGAATGACAGTGGGGTTGATGAAGGGGGTAAGAAGGCCGGGAGAAGATGTGGGCTCCACATTACGTCCACCGCTAAAGATGAGCCTCAAAAGCGGCGTGGGACATACACAATCAAAGAGCAAGAAATGTGGCCTGGAGGATTGGCCCAGCGTGAGAGAATTAATGGCCCGAGAAGACAGAAGAGAGAGGACTAATCGATAGGGTGTAAAGGCTTGAACCACAAAAATTATTAACATCGTTTGAACTTTGTACAAATTTTTGAGGGGAATGGCAGCCCGAGTGAGATCCGTAAGGGGGAGGCAAAACCTAAATATCAGACGGGACTGCTAATAGAGACTCACAATACAGTAAGATTGATGGTGTACGAAGTTTGGGTGCGAGAAGATGAGAGAGTGATGTACCAGTCTCATTTTTAGTGGGTTGCCTAAACAAAGAGGCAGAAATGGCCGAAAGATCAGAGGAGATGGAGGCGAGCGTAGAAACAGAGAGGAGATGAATGAAAGCCCGATTACCTTAAGCAGCATTAAAGGCGGATCGCGTGGCCTAAAACTCTACCTCTCGTGGATGTTGTCTGAAATAATGTGACAAGTTGAGGTGAGGTGAGACCACTCGTGCCGTGAAGGTATGTGGGCCTTGTCCAGCGTAGCTGGGTTGGCTAAAAAGCAGAAATGGCGAAAGTTCAGAGGATTGGGCGAAAGACAGAGCAGGATGAACTGCGAATTATGTGTAAGTTGAACAGTTGTATTTACATCAAATTAAAATCCTGCGTGTGCCCAGTGTGGCTAAATCTGAGGGTGTCGATTATAAAGTATACAGTGGTGCCTTGGGGGTAAAAGGCGGAGAAGATGCAGGCCGAGGTGGTTCAGGCGTAATGAGTGTTGGGGCCTAATAATAAAGAGCACGAAATTGTGTCCGGAGAGTCAGAGGATGGGCCGAAAGACAGAGAGGCTGCTGGATAATAAAAGTGTTTAGCTGGAGTGCGGTCTTTACAAGATCAGAGGGTTGGCCGACAATACAGTGGGTTGGGGTTAAAGTGACCCTCGCGAGAAGCTAATGGAGTCGTCCAGCGTAAGTAATGGGACTTTGGCCTAAAGCGCTCCCGAGATACATTAATATCCAAACTAAAAGAGCCGCGTCAAATACTAGGGGCGAATGAGAGCCGAAATGAACAAAGCGGAGGTGTGGAGGTGCTTAGCTTAACTGTGAGGTGGCTAAAATCAGAAGGGGTTGGCCAACTATACAGTGGTAAGTTGCTATAGGTAAAAGGCTGGAAGAAAAATGGGTTATTTGTCCCAGCGTAAGTGGTGAGTTGTGCCTAAAAGCGAGAAATGTTAGGTGCCGAATAATTCATGATAATTCGATCACAAATTTGGAGTCTCGAAAGACTCCAGAACGCGGACGTCATGAGCTTGTTTAACTTAACACTTTTTTCTGGTGTGGCTAAAGATTAGAAGTGAGGTGCTTTAGCCGAAAATAACATGAGAAGGGCTTAACGAAAACAAAAAAAAAAAAAATCCCGGTAAAAGGCGGAGAAGATGGGGTGTGTCAGCGTAATAGAATGGGTTGGCATGTAAAAAGACTCATGTAAGATTGAATTGTTAAGTGACAGAAGGTATGGGCGATAAAATGACAAAGAGGGAGATGAAGTGTTACCTAACAGGGTGGGCTAAAATCGAGGGTTGTCGAAATACAGTGGGTTGGTAAAGGCCGAGAAGATGGGTGTCAGCGTAAGTGGGTGGCTAAAAGCAGAATTGGCGAAAGTCAGAGGGGATGGGCGAAATGAGCGAAGACGACGAGAAGAGATGATAAGCTAAACAAGGAACAAAGGGGGCTAAAATATGAGGTTTAGACCGAAAATACAGATGAGAGTTGAAAGGATAAAAAGGCGAGAGAAGAGAGTAGTTCCAGCAATATGTGGAAGTAGGACTAACAAGACAGAAATGTTGGCGAAAGTCAGAGACGGGTGTGCGAAAGACAAACAGCGCAGACAATGAAAGTTTGTAAAGCTTTAACCATGTAGGTATAGTGGCTATAATTACAAGGGAAGATTGGACCGGAAATATAGTGGGTTGTGGTTAATAATATAGATTGTCTGTGAGAACATGATGAGGGTTAAGGTTTTAGGGTTTGTCAAGGCGGTGTAAGTGTAGTTAGTGGCTAAAAGCCGCCATTGAGGAAATGGTGTTGTGTGAAGGTCAGGGAGGGAGTTGAGATGGGGAAAGACCAGGAGAGATTGAGTGTAAAGGCTTGAAGCCAGGGTGGCCTTAAAGTCAGTGGGGAGTGTGGTCCAGATAGAGATTAGCTATTGGGTTGTAGGATAAAAGGCTGAGTAGATAGATTGGGTGGTTTGTCATGCGTAAGTGGGTTGGCCCTTTTAAAAGCCAGGAAATGTTGGCCCCGAAAGTTCAGTTTTTTTTTTTAATAGGCCCTGATATATATGAGGATTTTTTTTTGTGGGCTTGGATTGTGAAGCCTGACAAGCTAACAGTGTTACAGGGGTGGGTGCCTAAAATCCAGAGGGGTTGGCCGAAATAGCCAGTGGGCAGATCCGGGGCGAGAGAGATAAAAAGGCCCAGGAGCAAGATGAACCCAAATTGAGTTCATTTAGGGGTTAATATCTAAAAAGCCCTAGGACCACTCGCCAACCATGAACCCCTAAACCCCCGTTTAAAACTCGTTCGGAGACGTTCTCGGCTTAAGGACTACAAGGACATGTTGGGTCTAGAAAAGTTACTTAGTAACAGGGATAGGAGTTGTCGATTACAAGACACGCAAAGAAATGTCGGATTGAGGTTGTAAGGCTTAACAGGGTGGGGCTAAAATCAGAGGGTTTGGCGAAAATAAGCCCACGGTTTCGTGTTGTGGTTTTATCATGAGCGCGACAAGACAAAA
>CM042168.1:83499908-83509908 GCA_023376005.1 Doryteuthis pealeii
CCACCCTCTCACCGACGATCGCCCTCCCTCCCTCTAATTGTCTTTTTATCCCATGGCGTCTCCAATGAAACTTTGACATGCACCGGACATGGACAAAATTCGCGTCGAAAAAAAAAAAAGAAAGAAAATAGCAAAGTTCGGGGCAGTGGTTGATGCTATTTTTGTAGGGGAGACGAAAAAAAAAAAATTTTTTTTCTTCTCCATGAATTTTTTTTTAAAGTGAAGAAAAGAAAAGAAAGAAAGAAACACGTGACCAGTTTTCGAGTCGGGAGGGGGGGGGTGCCTTTTCCCCTTCTCCCACCCGTGCCACAGAGTAACAGAGGGAAAATGCTGAAACAACAAAAATTTTGGAACTGGAATTTCGTCTTAAAGAATGTGTGTGAGTATCTGTATGCGAGTCTGGTGATAGATGTTGTAAGAAAAGAGGGAGTTTGAAAGTGAGGCTGACGAAAGGAGAAAGGGGGAAGGAGGAGGAGAGTGAAGGAGCGGGAGGAGGAGAGAAAAAAAGAAAGAGGGGGATCACAATGAAGAAGAAGAAGAAGAAGAAGAAGAAGAAGAAGAAGAAGAAGAAGAAGAAGAAGAAGAAGAAAGCGAAATAAGGAAAGAAGAAGAAGAAGAAAAGAAGAAGAAGAAGAAGAAGAAGAAGAAGAAAGAAGCGAAATAAGAAAGAAGAAGAAGAAGAAGAAGAAGAAGAAGAAAAGAAGAAGAAGAAGAAGAAGGATATAGTAATAAAGAAGATCTGAAAAAGAAAAATGACAAGAAGAAAAAAGAAAGAAAGAAAGACTAATGAAGAAAGAAGAAGAATATAATACTAAAAGTAATAATGGTGTTAGTAGTAGTGGTAGTAGTTGTAGTAAAAAAAGAAGAAGACAATGTTAAGCGATAGAAGAAGAAGAAGAAGAAGAAGAAGAAGAAGAAGAAGAAGCATGTCTGCGTTTACGTGCAGCTTGGCGAGAGAAGAAAAGGTAAGAGAAAAAGAGATTTGTAAGACTATACCTAAGGGGAGAGAGCGAGAGAGAGAGAGAGAAGAGAAAGACATAGACAGAGAGAGAGAGAGAGAGAGAGAGAGGAGGGAGGGGGGATCTTTAATGTAGACGCCCGCACGCATTGATAGTTAAATAAAGCACTTGCAGTTTGGACCAGTGGTTAGGGTAGAGACCCCAGGGTCTTTAATTTTTGAGATATCTAATTCTGAAAATCTGGTTCATTGTGTCTGCTTCACTTAAAACTTGACAGTTAAATCTTCATAAATCTATATATTACAAGAATTATCCTTATATATATATATATATATATATATATATATATATATATATATGTGTGTGTGTGTGTGTGTGTGTGTGTTGTGTGTATGTATATCATTATTATTATTATTATTTGAGTTTTCACATCAGTGTTAGCTGATGGTCTTTCACTGGAGTCTGAGTGACAGCAAGTCTCCTCAGGTCTCCAGGACTCTTCTGAGTATTCTGGCAGATTGCAGCAGTGCAGTGTTCTGAATGGTTTCAATCCTTCCTCTGATATCCAAACTTTCCAAACCCTTTTCTAATCCTTTTGGGACCGTTCCAAGTGCACCAACTACAATTGGTATAACTTTCACTTTCATATTCCATAACTTTTTCAGTTCTCTGGCAAGGTCCAGATATTTGTCAATTTTTTCATTTTCCTTTAACTTCACCCTGTGATCCGCTGGCACTGCAAAACCCACCAGTTGACAAGTTCTTTCTTTTTTGTTAATCAACACTAGGTCTGGTCTTCTTGCTGGGATTATTATTATACTAAAGCTGAGTTAATCAACTTTTGCTTCCTAAAGGCTTTTTTTTAATGACACAAAAATTATACTAAATTATTCCTTACTTTTAGCATTGAATTATGTTAGAAATAAAATTATGTTTTAATTGGTTCTAATTAGTCGTGATTTGGAATTAAGTCAAAAACAGACCAATCTCTTTCTTTACTTTGTGTCTATCCCCCCTCTTTCTTTTCTATATAACCCTTGATTACCTCCTCGTTTTATAATGTTAGTTTCTCTGGAAAGTAGAGAGAGAGAGAGAGAGAGAGAGAGAGAGAGAGAGAGAGAGAGAGAGAGAGAGAGAGAGAATTGAAATGTATTTCTATGTATAGCTTAAATAGATCATTCGAAAATGATTTTAAGGTTTCGTCCCCTCGTATTTATTAAAAAATTTATTCCTTTGCTAACTCCCTTTTTCCCTAATCTCAATTATCTACCCAGAGCTGAATGGTATATATATATATATATATATATATATATATATATATATACTTAAATTGAAAAAAAATCTAACAGTATGGAATACATGAAAAAAAAATTTTTTAATTCATTTATGGTTGAAAAAGTAGCATTGCCTACGTTTGAGAGTTTCGGTTTTAATGTATATCAATCATCATCAAGACAATATTATGTAGCGAACGATGTTGTGGAGCTCCTCCAAATAAGTCTTTCAAGTGGGCAAATCTATTAATTCATTCATAAATAAACAATTGACGCTCATCATGTGAACCCACTTGGTCCGATGATCATATAGGCGAAAAACTGACAGTTACCAAGCGCTGTGAATTCTATACATACGCTATCCTAAATGAATATATATTTTCGATCACTGATATTGAGTATTCTTTTTTTATAAATATACAATACATCGACAGCACCTCTGCAGAGGGTAAGACCCCACCCCATTTGGGTCACCTGCTGGTCGTGGGTGGCGACCCGTGATGCTTAAGGACGGAATCCTGGTGTCTGAGCAGTAGGGTAAGTAGATTTTCCACTTAAAAAAAATCAATTTGTCGATCTATGCGAAAGTTGTGTGTTAGTATACTGAATACTGATACCAAAAATTAGATCTTTTACTGGCACCATTGTTTGAGGAAATAGCATCAAAGATCGTCTACTGAAATGCACTAAAAATCCTCGTTTTCTAAAGACTAAATGTCGCGAAAATCGAATAATTATATATATATATATATACTTCAAATTTAAAAACAAATATTACCTACAAAAATCCAGACTACCAATGGGCAACCCACCAGCGGTGTCCTGGCCTGCCTATTACTAGAATTTTTAGAATCAGGCCCTTTTAAAATATAGAATACCAACACATGCATATATATATATATATATATATATATATATATATATGTGTGTGTGTGTGTGTGTATGGTGAACGAGACTGGTTGCATTTTACATGGCGCTCATATCCTTGAGAAAGGTATGAATCCAACTATTCTAGCTACGGGTAAAAAGTAGGCCAATGATTTATTTATTGTATTAACGATCTTTGAAATGGGTCTGTTTTCTAATAAAGAGCTTAAATGTTTGTTTGGTTTAATATATTCAAACATTGAAAATAAATAATTTAAAAAGATTTCAAACATTTGACAAATAAAACAACAAACAAAATCCCAGAAAGAACAGAGTTCGAACTACCCATTATTGTCTCCACATTTTCAAATCCATTTATTCGGTACATGTACACGTCTTTAACACTACGTGTACGTTTGTGTGTATGTGTATGTGTGTGTGTGTGTGTGTGTGTGTGTGTGTGTTTCCATCTATATATATATAAAGGGCAGATGTGTGTATATGTATGTCCGGGGAAACTTCGAAAATAAAACAATTAACGACAAAGTAAATATATATACACATTAAATATCACCAGGGCTTGGTTTTTTAGTAAAAAAAATATAGGGATGTGATTTATATTCGTGAAGATAATTAAGAAATAAAATTTAAATGATAACAGCATGGATTTTTTTTCATTTAATATTTTAGATAGTAGACATTAACATTTCTTTTCAGAGTAGCTGGATTAATGTAAGGTCTATTTTTTAAAAATAGGGATTTAAATGGGACATCCCACGAGGATTCAACTCACGATTCAGTAATAATGAATGTGCGGGGCTAACTTAAAAAATTCCCCTGTACCCAGGCAACGCCGGGTAGCCGCTGCTAGTATTATCATATTTTGGTATATCTACGGATCTCACAAATGCGCTATGAAAAGCACTAAGTGTGGGCCATTTATTCAAATTGATCACTTTCTTCGCCAGCATTGTAATCATATCCTCGAACATTACAAGAAACAAAAATAAAATCGACATCTTTATTTTTGACGAAAATATATATCATGAAAAGACACAAAGTCAGAACACCCTGTCGGCTGAGGCTTTAAAATACACCGACTGCACCTCTGCAACCCGCGATGCTTAAAGATGGAACCCAGGTGGCTGAGCAATCCATGCCATGCAACACGCCCTAATTTAGGCCAGACGGACGGTTGGAGAGGACCCCTCCGATCAATCGGCTGGTCATGTCAAGCCCTTGGACCTATATGGTTGTCCCAACCTTATTGCCCTTATGGCAAGCCCAACCCTTTTTATCATATGGGTGCTTGAAGGCGGTGGCACGGGTCTTAAATAGAACAACTTAAACTTACTCTTCCATAACTCCCGTCTTTCATTGCTATATTTTCCTAATTTAACTCTTTAGTTAAAATAGAAAGTAAAGAATAAAATTACTGTTATTTTTGCTAGTTACTGGATTTCCTTTTGAAATTTATCCCCGAACCTTTTTACTCATATTCCTTAAGATGAAACCAAAGAACTAGAAATCTATAATACTAAGTACATATTCATTAAAATAGGGGGGGGGCGGTTTAGCTCAGTCGGTAGAGTGTTCGGCTAGAAACCACAAGGTTCCTAGTTCGATATCGGCCCCCGCCAACTCAGCGTATGAGTAGCACAGGGATCTATGCGGTAAAGTAAGGAGCTGATGGTAGGTGTGGCGCTCCACCTCAGATGCTAAAATGGTCTAGCGCTTGGTCTAGCGCTATTGAAAAGGGGATAGACACCCTCGACGTCTGGCTGATACCGACATTAGGCCGCCCCGACGACTTTACTTACTTTTACTTACTTATTTATCAAAATAGAATTTTTAATGAACTCTTCTCTGGTGTGAAGAATAAAGTCATTTTTATGAGACAATAAAGTCTGAATGAGAAAGGTTGAGAAAATGTCTTTTTTTGTTGTTGTCAGACGTCAGTTTTGCGTTTCTTACATCAGACGGCCATTGGTTGGTCTTCTCTGAGAAAACTGATGACGTCAAGTTAGCAAGTAAGCCAACAGTAATTACAGCTACCCGAAACATTTTACCCGCACATGTGTCTTGTTTTTTTTTTTTTTTTTTTCTTGTTTTATTTTTATTTATTTATTTATTTTTTTAGAAACTTGTTTACTATATTTCGTACTGCCTGGGGAGACAAACGCACGCAGAAGCACAGTGTAACCACAACAAACACACAAACAGGGCACCATGCCACACATACACACAGACACGGACACACATACGCACACAGTGTATTACACAGTGTATTACACACTAGGCATATACGAATAAACTGCATGAAAACACCATGCACATACTACAGACACTTAGTACACGACACGTTTACATGAATATTTACTTGTTTAATGCATTTCTAGTAGTAACATCACACACACACACACACACACACACACACATATATATATATATATATATATATATATGTGTGTGTGTGTGTGTGTGTGTGTGTGTGTGTATAGGGTTCGAATCGCGCACAAAGCACTGCCCTGTCTGTAGCTCTGCTGATGAGGCCTAATGGGCTGAAATGTACATACAGAGATCGACTTTTTCTCGATTTGTTTACGTTCTACATTTAAACCGATATGCACGCCTAATTCATTTAATTATTAATTAATTAATTAACAAATTAGGTATGACTTTAATTAAGCACATAATCTCCCTAAAAATTGTCGGCCTTCGCCATTTCAAACACATCGTTTGACCACCTTATATATATATATATATATATATTATATATATTATTATTATTATTATTATTATGCTAAAGTTGAGCAAATCAATGTTTGTCTCCTAAAGATTTTTTACTGTTTAGTTTAATGACGAAAATTATACTAAATTATTCCTTAGTTTTAGGATTCATGCTTTTTTTTTTTTAATTTTAAATTTTTATTGGAACTTTGTCTGTGATCCGGAGAAAGCCGTCCTGACTTCTAATATACAAGAGTACCATATATAAGTATGTATGGAAGCGCGTGGTGTAATGGTTAAAGTCATTGGGAATGGACTCGTTGCCCCGAGTTCAAATCCTGGATGTGGTAATTGCATTTCACTTAGCGCTAATACCCTTGGGAAAGGTATGAATCCTAATCTCCCTCCAGCTATGGATAAATAGTAGAGCAGACCGGGTTCTTTAACCTTGGTTAGGCAACCGGCATAGGAGAAAGAAAACACTGAATTCAAACCTGTTGAACTCCGCTTAAGACTTTGACCTTGTGTCACATCCTGCTCGTGCGGAGGGGTTGGTAAATACATATATATATATATATATATATATATATATATATATATATATAAAGTATGTATGAGAGCTTGAGCTTGTGTGTTTGTGTGGATGTATCTATTTATACCCAAATAAATGAAATTGCCCCCCCCCCACCGTGTTCCCTAATGAAAACCGCATGTACTTAATTAATATCCTTTGGCCAATCAAAGTTCCTTTCAAAAATGTTTGTAACTCACGAATCCCCAATAAACCCGAAATGTGAACCTCGCCCCCCCCCCCTCCACTAAATAAAATTATAAATCTCACGTGCTACCATCACATCGCCGCCGTCAAACGCCAACAACACATCCCAAGGGGAATCGAGCTTTTATTTACGTTCCATTCGAATCGGGTAGAATGTACTTAAACTGAATTCATCCCTCAAAATACCCATTTTATTTCTATTTTTTATACGACAGGGTCTTTTTTAAGCTAAACTCGCAAATCGGTCGGAAAATTAGGGTGGCCCAGAAAAACAGAACCCACACATTTTGTAATAAAACTATTGGTTTTAATTAGGGGAGGGGGGTTAAGTTTTAGGGTTAGGGTTGGTTTAATGGGAAAATAAATAAATGATTTGGCTTCTTTTTTCTAGGTCACACTATACAGGGTGACCAGAAAAAACAGAACCCAAACACTAACCCCAACCCCAACAATAAACTCTAACCCTAACCCTATCCCCCTAGTTAAAATTAACAGTTTTCTTACAAAATTTGTGGGTTCTATCTTTTCTGGGACACCCTAATTTTAACTAGAGGAGTTTAGGTTTAGGGTTAGGTTTAGGGTTGGGGTTAGGGTTGGGGTTTAGGGGTAGTTTAATGGGAAGATAAATAAATAATTTGGGTTCTATTTTTTACCACCACCACCACCAAAAAAAAACAAATTTTGAATAAAACTGTTAATTTTAACTAGGGGAGTTAGGTTACGATTGGGGTTTAGGGTTAGTTTAATGGGAAAATAAATAATTTGGGTTCTGTTTTTTCTGGGTCACCCAGTAATATGTTTTAATTTCCGACCGATTTGCAAGTTTAGCCCTTTTTTAATCTTTAGGTTGCAGTACGGTTAAAAAAATGTAAATTGATTTTTCTGGTTCGTGGCTAAATTAGGGAAACAGTTTTTGATAAAACTTTATTTGAACAGAACTCATTCTATTCAAATAATTAAAAAAAAAAAGTCAGAGTGACTTGAAGTTGGTATCAGCGAGGGAGTCTATCCACTTTTTACTGGCGCTAGATCAAGGAAATTGTTTTTGGTGTTTGAAGTGCCATCACATTACCGCACAGATCCTTGTGCTACTCATACGCTGAGTTGGCGAGGACCGGTATCAAACCCGACTGAGCTATGAAGTCCTATTATAATTGCAATCTGAGTGATGTTTCAGTATAAACAAGCGACTCCGTGAGAGAGCTGCTGTCAGCGGTTTACGATAGGATCGCGGTGGTAAGAGAGCTACTGCGAGCGGTTTAAAGTAGGAAAAGAGTTAAGAGGTTGGGCCCCTCCTGATTCACCCCCATCCAGTCGTAGGGAGCGTTTTTATTGTGCCGTTATTTTCCAATATGTCGTCCCTCTTTTTTTATTTATTTATTTTTTTGCTTATGAACATTCAACACATCACTTTCAAGTGGTTAACATGGGGCCAAAAATGTCGTTCCCAAAAATAATAAGGTTAACACCACGGACCCCCAAAAAACTAAATGTACATCGCATAATTAACCAATTTGACTCGACCTGGTCAGAAATGTCATATTCGGCCATTTGAGTCCTTTCAATGACCCCAAATGACCCTCGAGGTCAACATCGCATATTTTGTGTTTGAACTAGAGGTCAAACCATTATCTACGAAAAAAAAAAGGCACGGGGGAATTCTTTTTTCGCTGTGTCCTCGGACACACACGTAGACACAACTTTAGACATAGACACACATTTTCATTTACTTAGCTTAGCTTTGGTAATATATATATATACTTATCAAAAAATGAAATAAAAAATAAAAATGTAAAAATAAATGGGTCTCAATTCACATCTGATGAGGCGAAAATTTGGGGAGCCGGTTTAAATCAACTTAGATTTATATGGGCCCCAATTTTCGTCGAAATAAATTTATTATGGGATTACTGTATTGAGTTCTTCCTTCCTTTATTGATAAATATTGCTCTGTATATAATCTAAAAGGTTATTTTACATTGAGCTCTCTTTAGTGATTTAATGATTCACTGTATTTATACATACTGGATCATCAATATTAGTACAGTGGATCTTAGAAATCACATATAGAATCATCCCTTACTACCAAGTTTTGGATAAATCTCATATCTTATATATATATTATATATATATATATATATATATATATATATATATATATATATATATATATATATATTATTTTTTAGAAATTTATTTTTTACTTATTTATTTATTTATTTATTTTTTTTTTTGAGAAGTAAAAAAATTTTGCAATACAGATAACTTGATTCTCCCATCTGATGAGACTTGATTTTGGGGAGCTTTGTTAAATCAACTTAGATTTATAAAGGCCCCAATTTTGGTCGAAATAAATTTATTATGGAATAACGGTGTTGAGTTCTTCCTTCCTTTCAAAGATAAATATTGCTCTGTATATAATCTAAAAAGTTTATTATACATTGAGCTCTCTTTAGTGATTTAAAGATTCACTGTATTTATACATACTGGATCATACAATAATAATACAGTGTGTCTTAGAAATCACATATAGAATCATCCCTCACTACCAAGTTTTGGATACCTCTCATCTATCTATCTATCTATCTATCTATCTATCTATCTATCTATATATATATATATATATATATATATATATATACATATATGGGATACGCTGTGAAAATCGATCTCATTAACAATTGTCTGCTAATCAAGCTTAAGGCTTAGTAAAATGAAAATTGGTTTTTAAGGCTTAGTAAAATTAAAATTGTATCCTGTTTTTTTTATTCAGTTATTTTGTTTTACGGCATATCAACCCTTCCCGAATAGATGTACCAATATCATCATGGACAGTTGTTAACTATGAAATCCTAATTATAATCCTTCACTTCTTTCTAAATAGAGGCACCGATATAATCATGGACGGCTGTTAACTATGCAAGGCTTATTAGAATCCTTCACGTCTTCCTAAACAGAAGCAACAATATCATCATGGATCGTTGTTAACTATGAAATGCAAATAAGAATGTATTATGGCGACCACTGTGATATTTTCAATATTTTTTTTACCAAGCTTAGCTTAGTTGTGAAAAAAGGCCAGAAGTATGGGGTACACAGTGAGAATCGAACTCACTAACAATGGTCTGCTAATCTAGCTTGTAAACCATTACACCACATGAGGTATGCCTATCTATTGGTATAGTTATTTACTAAGCTTAGCTTAGATGTGGCACAAAGCAAGAAGTATGAGGCACCCAGTGAGAATCGAACTCATTAACAATGGTCTGCTAATCTAGCTTGTTAACCATTACACCGCGTGAGGTATCCTTATCTGTTGGTATAGTTATTTACTAAGCTTATATAATACTAATACTAATAACTACTACAACTACTACTACTACTAATAATAA
>CM042168.1:83514908-83519908 GCA_023376005.1 Doryteuthis pealeii
ATAATAATAATAATAATAATAATAATTAGTATTATCAAATACTAATAAAATAATGATAATACTTAGTATTATCGCATCCCAAAAGATCTTTTGTACGGCGAATTAGTAAAAGGCTCCCGATCGCCTCCAATTTAAAGATGTCTGTAGGAGAAACATGAGGATATGCCATATTGACTCAAACACGTGGGAGGTAGATGCAAAAAAATAGAGCGACCAGGCGCCCTAACGTTAAGCAAAGCACGGAGAGGGGCGAGGAGAATGCCGAAGAAGTCATTTTGATATTCGGTTACTTACAGTACCTGTAGCTGCCCAAATGGTCACTCATCTAAGTACTAAACAGGCTTATCACTGCTTAACTTCGGTGATCTAACAGGAACCGGTACTTTTATCCCTTGATGAGACCCTGGCAGGTACTACCACTCCGGGTCAGAGTGGAACTGGGAGTAATGGCGATGAAGGGGCACTCATACTTCTAAGAGCTTCAAAACTGGAACCTTACCACTAGACAGGTACTACCACTCCGGGTCAGAGTGGAACTGGGAGTAATGGCGATGAAGGGGTACTCAATACTTCCAAGAGCTTCAGAACTGGAAACTTACCACTAGACAGGTACTACCACTCCGGGTCAGAGTGGAACTGGGAGTAATGGCGATGAAGGGGTACACCATACTTCTAAGAGCTTCAGAACTGGAAACTTACCTCTAGACATTTACTACAACTCCGGGTCATTTGGTTTGGTTTGGTTTGTTTTACGGCATATCAACCTCAGTGGGTCATTTATTGCCGATAAAGTTTTGAAATAAATCAATTCTTAATGGATAATACAATTTTGTTCATCAACTCATGTTTTTCTATTTAACCCATAGATGGAACCCTAACAGGTACTACCACTCCGGGTCAGAGTGGACCAGGGAGCAATGTTGATGAAGGGGTGCTCCACATTCCCCAATCCTCCAGAAGTAGAACCTCACCATCAGGGAGTTTAACGTCATTCCCAGGACATAACTCCGGGTCAGAGTGGAACTGGGAGTAATGGCGATGAAGGGGTACTCAATACTTCTAAGAGCTCCAGAATTGGAACCGTATCACTAGATGCAGTTTAACAGTGTGTGTGTGTGTGTGTGTGTGTGTGTGTGTGTGTATGTCTGTCTGTCTGTCCTTATATGTGTGTGTGGGGAGGGGGCTCGTTTTTCGCTCTGTGTATCAGAAAAAAAAGAAACTCGTCACGACCGGAGGGGCATCCTGCCCAAAATTACACCCTTCACCTCAGTCGGTATTTTCTGCTTCCTTTCTTTGATGTAAATAGAATGTGTCAGTTATATTCTCTCTCTCGCGTACGAGCGATTTACTTATATAAAAGCGCCTGTTTTGTCATATTACGGCGGGGGATTTTTTTTGTCCTCACTCACAATAAAAATAAATTGCCGTTGGTTTAAAAGCATTCGTCACGGTTGAGACAGTTTCCCCCGTCTCTCCTTCTAAGTGAATATTATGCTAATAATTACCTCATAAATATTCATATCCTGATTATTCATTTATTTATCTATATATATATATATTAATACTCTTGTTTCTTAATCTTACGACCGTTATCATCTTGCAACACCCTCTGGTTAAAAATCAGACCGTCAAAACAGTCCAAACAGATTAGCGTTATCGCTTCTGTGCGTTCACCCCCTCTCTCTATCTATATTTCCCATACTTTCTTTCTTTCTTTTTTCTTTTTTACTTTTTTTATTATATTTTTTCTGTGTAGCATATCCATTTTCTTCCCTTTCTTCAAAATGTGTGTGTGTGTCCCAGCTATATATTAATACTGGCGTTCCTTAATTGTAACTTGCGACACCTTCTGGTTAAAAATGAGACCATCCAAATCGTCCAAGATGAAATGCAAAAATGTAAATCCTGATTATCTGGTTTTGCTTATCCACTGAATTCTTATTTCTTATCAGTGACGTCACCTCATCTAAATAATGGACTATTCCGTTTTAAGGACATGCTACACATAAAAAAAAAATATTATGAGAAAGAAAGAAAGAGAGTAGAAGAAAGAGAGAGAGAGAGAGAGAGAGAGAGAGAGAGAGAGAGAGAGAGAGAGAGAGAGAGGTGTAAGTGCGGAAACGATAACGCTAATCTGTTTCAATCGAACATAATGAAAAGATGAAAAGAAGGAAAGAAAGAAGAAAAAAGAACGAGAGAGAGTTAAATCCCGATTATTATACTTTATACATATTGAAGTATTTTACAATAGCTCTGAAGTAAACATATCAAACGTTGTAATGATTTAAATTATCATACTGTGGTATATTCACAGGTCCTGTTTGTTATATATATGCGGGATTTCTTTTTGAGAATACTACCATAGATGACATTTTATCCTTCTTAAGAGAAATAAAAATACATCGAAAATTATGAATCAGATATAAAATACATACACGAAATACATCTACTGTTGTCGTTTTCTGGATATAAGGCGTGTGTTAAAAGCCCACTCTTATTTATAGACTCGGCGATAATCATGTGACCATACTCTTGGCCAATCACTGGCAGCACTCTGCTGCTGAAACAATACTTAATGTGAGCATACTGAGCATACTGGCCATAATTACTTTGAAGCTTCGTGGACGACGGACCTCATAGGATTATATCACTGGACCTTTGACACTAGGCAGGATAGGACTTATTCACTTACCAAAGGATTCCATAACTCAGGACTTATTCACTTACCAAAGGATTCTATAGCTCAGGACTTACTTACTTTAAGTCCTTTTCAACTGGCCAAGGATGGCGTTCAAACACTTAACATCTACAAAATTTACACTAGTAGAAGAAATTTGAGTACCAACTTTTATCTCACACTCTCAAACAATTTTGGCATTAAATAACCCACAGGGTTATCATACCATTAACCAAACCAAACCAAACCAAACGAAATGAAGTTAATCAAATGATTTATACTAATTTGAAGATATTAAGAACTTGAAACATAGTAATTTGTTTTGGTATTAAATGAAAATAAAATAAAGTCATTGGGGTGGTCTAAAGTCGGTATTAGCCAGAAAGCGAGGGAGTCTATCCCCTTTTCACTATAAATAAATCCACGAAATACGTCTACAAAAATTACACCAGTAAAGGAAACTTGAGTACAAACTTTTATCACACAATCTAACAATTTTTGGTATTAAATAACCCACAGGGTTATTACACCATTAAACAAACCAAAAACGAACCAAATGAAGTTAATGAAAATTATTTATTCCGAGCAGAGAATTTCCTCACATTACCGCACAAATCACTGCGCTACTCATACGCTGAGTAGGCGAGGGCCGGAATCGAACCAGGAACCTTGAGGTTTCCAGCCGAAAACTAAAACAACAAAACCAGACTAAATGAATTTGATGAAACTGGTTTCGGCATTAAATGACCCCCACCCCCATTTTTTTTTTTTGGGGGGGGGGGCTTATTCTAATTTGGGGGTGGGGTGGGGTGAGGGTATCTCACGCAGTGTACTGATAACAAGCTAGGCTCGCCGAGTATTGATAAAGAGCTCGAATCTAACTGAGTGTCAATATACTTCTGACCAAGGGAGATAACTCGGATCCACTTTTATAATAAAGTGCTATAAAAGTTGAGCATACTTTCGCAGTCTTGTAAAATCGCTGATTGACCATGTGGTATAGATATCTGTTTCGGAAGATTGGTATGTGGGTATGGGGTGGGGGTGCATAAGGGCGTCGGATGGTTTTGATATTAAAAGACCACGTGGCTGTACTCTACCCACGTGACTGAAGTGTTTACTTATTCTGTGTCTACGTTGGTTTATACACACACACACACACACACACACATATGTGTGTGTGTGTGTGTGTGTGTGTGTGCGTGTGCGTGTGTGTGTGTGGAGAAAGGTAGACAAACACGGGATGTTGTAGAAATGGATGATAATTGTAGGTAGTGATGTCGACGATGCAAAGTAACTACAATAAACATACATTTTCTACAACATTCCGTGTTTGTCTACCTTTCTCACATACTGTCGGATAATCTCCTCATATTTCTCCCATATATATATATATATATATATATATATATATATATATATATATATATATATAATCTTGCGAATAAACATGTATATTAATATCCATGGACAAATCCAGTGGACACGGATGTGCGTGTGCGTATGTATTACACCACCCCTCTCTCCCTTCTCCATATATATATGTATGTGTGTGTGTGTGAGTAGGTGTGTGTGAGTGTCTGTGTGTGTGTGAAAGAGTGTGTGTGTGTCTCTGTATGTTTATATCCCCCCCACATATATATACAAGGTGTGTCAAAAAGTATCAAGAGTTTTTTGTAATTTTTCACACACCTTGTATTCTGAAAAAATTAACGTTCCATTCATTGTTCATTTCTATCTTACTAAATACAGCTTCAATCTCGATAATTTTATGAAACACCTTATATATATATATATATATATATATATATATATATATATATATATATAAAGTTGAAACAGCTGCTATACAATATTCTACGTAGTGGGCGATATTTGCCGAGTTCGTTGTCATGATTATTTTCATTAATTATCGAATTTTATACGATATACGCATTGTAACTGCCGTCAAGCAAAAATATGATATGATATGATAGGATATGATATATATATATATATATATATATATATATATATATATATATGACGCGTTAGGATTTCGGTCAAGGCTACTTGAGTTTCTCTTTACGCTCATGCCTTGAAACAGTGTGAATCCAGTTTTTTTCCACACCTGTTATAGGCGTTGCTTGCGATCCTAAGGGGACATGAAAATAATTACGTATTGTGCCTACCAACAGCCACTAGGTGGTGTGGTCAAACGTCGTATAAAAAGAACTCACTAAAATCAAAGCCTCTTAAGCTACTCTTTCAGCCTCGAAAATCAAGTTTCACACCCATGCATACCTTTCCATATCGGACAGGGTTTTTTGAGCCCCACCCCTTC
>CM042168.1:83524908-83527408 GCA_023376005.1 Doryteuthis pealeii
CTGGATTCTGTGCACCTCCAACGATCGTGCCCATATTCACCGGTAAGCCACCTTTTATCGATATATATATATATATATATATATATATATATATATAAAGAGAGACAGAGACAGAGACAGAGAGAGAGACAGAGATAGATAGATAGATAGATAGATAAGTAGGTTGGTTGCTTTGTTTTACGCTATATGAACCCCTTTCGTGTCATTTAATGCTGAATGAAAGCATGGTCTGTAGTAGCTGCTGTTTCATAAGTGGTCATCCAATTGAGTACTGGACAGGCTCGTCGCTCGTAATAGATTGATTGATATATAGATAGGAACAGGCTAAGATATACAAACAGATATGAACAGACTGAGATAGATAGCTAACTAGCTAGCTAGCTAGATATATAGATATGAGCAGGTATGGGTAAATAGATATGAGAGAGAAGAGAGAGAGAGAGAGAGAGAGAGAGAGAGAGAGAGAAGGGGGGGTTGGTTGTTTTGTTTTACGCATATCAACCCTATTCGAGTTATTTAATGCTGAATGAAGGATTGTCTGTAGTAGCTGCTGTTTCATAAGTGGTCATCAAATTAAGTACTGAACTGGCTCGTCGCTCGTAGATAAATATATCCATACACACACTCACATAAACACTCACACGACCAGCGAAAGCGATCGTCTATTTACATTTTCATACACACACAGACACACAGACACACACACACACACACACACGCACACGCAGTGTCTGTTTACATTTTACAACCCTTGCTTTAGTGTTCCTCATAATTTCAAATATCCAAAAACGCTCGTTTTACGTTTTTCAAATAGACTGACCGACAAAGCAAAAGACTCTCAAATTCTTCTTATTCACTGTGATACATTTATTTTTCCTCAAATTAACAAAAGCCCTGATGACGATCTATTAAAACAAATCGAAACACTGCAGCGTTGGCGAAATAAACATCACTCGTTTTATGAACTTGTGCTTTTTCAATTGTTCACTATATTACATAAATAGAAAATCTGGGATAGGCCAGCTGGTGTAGTGGTTAGAATCCCCGCATTCGAGGTTTCGAGTCACACACGGAGCAGTCTCCCATGTCTATAACCTTGCTGATGAGACCAAATAGGTCGAAATGTACATACAGGGATTGACATTTTCTCGATTTGTTTACGCCTTACATTTGAACATATACGCCCACCTAAATTCATTAATTATTAACTAATTAATTTTCAAAATTAGGTATGACTTCAATTAAGCACATATCCCCAAAATTGTCGGCTATCGCCATATAAAACAAACTGTTCGTGTACTCTCATATATGTATATGTATATATACATATGTGTGTGTGTGTGTGTGTGTGTGTGTGTATATATATATAGTATTGTCGGCTAAAAATTGTCGGCAAAAAGGCCATATAAAAAATAAACACATCGTTTGTTTACTTACTTTATAGATAGATATATAGTTTTTTTTTTCTGTGGATAGTATGAATCAATCGACAATATGTGTAAGAAAATTTTGTAGAAAAAAACAACAAGATGTTTAAAGTTTGCTGACAGAAATCTGTTTCGACCTTATGAAGAGATCTTTATCAAAGCAACATTATTATTATTATTTGAAAATTCCGGTACTGAATCGAAAGCGTTCCGTGCCTCGTGATTAATGATATATTTATTTCGTCTTTGCGTTTACAATGTTGCTTTGATAAAGACCTTTTCATAAGGTCGAAACAGATTTCTGTCAGCAAAATTTAAATATCTTGTTTTTTTGTTTTTTTTCTACAAAACTTTCTACACATAGATAGATATATAGATATATGTTTGAATGTTGTTTTTTGAAAATTTCTTGGTACTTACCATTTGTCGGGGAATGTCCAAGATCGTTTTCCAATAAAGCTGTGTTATAATACGACATGCCTTTTTTTTGTTTTTTGTTTAACTTGATGTAGAAATTGGCCTTTTAATTTTCGGGCTTCTGTATGTTCCTGTTTCTTATTGAATTTCTATTGGTTTAACTGATAACATCTCGAACGCGTGGAATTTGCTCTTTGGCACACACAGGCCGAATTGTCTTCCAATCCACTGTGTTATTAAATTTCGTCTTTTTTCTATGTTTTAAATTTTAATTCGTTTATATCAATGACAATTTTAGCCGTCACCCGTAAAGAGCTAGGCGACTGTTATTTACATACTGAACACTCTTCGCTCTTTCTCCCTCGCCCACTTTTACCCTCCGCCTACACACACACACACACACACACACACACATACACATATATATATATATATATATATATGAGAAGTAAACAAACATACGATGTTTGTTGATATGGTTATTTTCAGCCGACAATATTTGGGAGAATATGTGCTTAATTGAAGTCGAACCTAATTTTTTGAAAGTTAATTCATTAATAATTAATTAGGCGGGATTTAACTATTTAAATGTAAGGCTAAACAAATCGAGAAAAATCAATCTAGGCCGAAATGTACATACAGAGATTGATTTTTCT
>CM042168.1:83532408-83536328 GCA_023376005.1 Doryteuthis pealeii
TTTCTATGGTTTGTATACTTGTTAATTTAACCCTATTTCCTAGTTGAGTAACATGATATTACAGGGTGACCAGAAAAAACAGAACCCAAATTATTTATTTTCCCATTAAACTAACCCTAATCCCTAACCCTAACCCTAATCCCCCCAAACTGAGTAACATAATATTACAGGGTGACCCAGAAAAAACAGAACCCAAATTATTTATTTTCTCATTAAACTAACCAAATCCCTAACCCTAACCCCACCCCAAGTTGAGTAACATGATATTACAGAGTGACCCAGAAAAAAACAGAACCCAAATTACTTATTTATTTTCCCATTAAACTAACCCTAAACCCCAACCCTAACCCTAACCCTGACCCTAATCCCCCTAGTTGAGTAACATAATATTACAGGGTGACCCAGAAAAAAACAGAACCCAAATTATTTATTTTCCCATTAAAATAACCCTAAACCCCAACCCTAACCCTAACCCCAACTCTAACCCTCCCTCGTTGAGTAAATAATATTACAGGGTGACCCAGAAAAAACAGAACCCAAATTACTTATTTATTTTCCCATTAAACTAACCCTAAACCCCAACCCCAAGCCTAACCCTAAACCCTAACCCTAACCCCCCTAGTTGAGTAACATAATATTACAGGGTGACCCAGAAAAAACAGAACCCACAAATTTTGTAATAAAACTGTTAATTTTTTAAAATGTTTAAGTCCAACAAGGGTTAGGGTTAGGGTTTAGGGTTAGGGCTAGGGTTAGGGTTGGTGTTTAGGGTTAGTTTAATGGGAAAATAAATAAATAATTTAGGTTCTGTTTTTTCTGGGTCACTCATGTTACTCAACTAGGAAGTAACCTTTACCCCTGTCGGCTGGGGAAGAAGAACACACCTACTGCACCTCTGCTCAGTGCCCCCCCCCTGTTGACTGTTTAAGGACGGAATCCTGCTGGCTGAGCAGTAGATGACATGCAACACTCCACTTCGGTCCTTACTTGGGCTAGATAAGCGGTCGGAGAGATCTCCTCCGATCCATCGGCTGGTCACGTCAAGCCCTAGCACCTATAGGATTATTGCGACCCAACTGCCCTCACGCCAAGCCCCTACTCTTTTATAGTATATGTGCTAAAAGGTGGTAGCTGAGGGTCTTAATGTCCTGGGTATGACGTTAAACTCTATCTAATGGTGAAATTTCAATTCTGGAGCTCTGGGGAGTGTGGAGTACCCCATCATCGTCATTACACCCAGGTCCACCTGACCCGGAAGTGGTTGTACCTGTTAATGTCCCATTTATAGGTTGAATAGAAAAACATGTTTTAAAAAAATTCATTTAAAATTTTCGTTTAAAAAAATTGAGTTTTAGAAAAAAATAGTACCATAAAGAAAGAATACACAAAACGTCTTCAGCATAGAATAGCCCAACAAAGGCTGACAAGCCTAAAAATCCAACCAACCAGCCGTAAGTTAAGATGTTCGAGGACCAAGTAACCAATAAGCACCCCAGCTGGGAGCTATTTTGAAAGGAATACCTTTTGTTTTTACAAACAACATATTTTTTTTGCATTAGAATTTCATTGTAAGATTTTTAAAAAGTTTGTTCATGTATATTTACAACCCAAAGGCATGTTTTTATACTAAAATAGTTTTCAATTTTAATTAAAAAAATAAGTTATTTCATGTTGTTGTTAATTCAATATGAATTTTTTAAAATTAAAATTTTAAAAACTTTAAACGAAAGACATGTTTTTATATTAAAATAGTTTTTATTTAATCAAAAGAGAAATGCAGATATGTTTATTTAAATGAAAATAGTTTTTATTTACATACAAAATATTTTTTTATGTTTATTTAAATAAAAGGATGTTGGGACCAAGTAACCAATAAATAAATAACTTTTTAATTTTTTTTATTAAAACCGAAAACTATTTTAATATAAAAACGTGCCTTTGGGTTGTAAATATACATGAACAAACTTTTAAAATAATCTTACAGTGAAATTCTAATGCAAAAAAATTGTTTGTTGTTTGTAAACAAACAACAGGGAGTTTACAGTGAAAGCAAAAGGTGTTCCTTTCAAAACAGCTCCCAGCTGGGGTGCTTATTGAATACTTGGTCCATGTTCTACTATATAGTGGCACACGGGAGGTGAAGAGTTAAATGGGATTCTTTTATTTTATTTATTATTTTATTTTTTTTTTGAGAGATTGCATCTTGTGTTCGGGTGTTGGCGGTTTTTGGGGAATAAGTGTCACTTCGCACCTGCCTGGATGCGTGTGCGATGCATGCTGTGTGCGTGTACGATGTATGCTGTATGCGTAAAATCCGACTCATAATGCGTACACAGACGTTTATCAGTTAATCTCCGCACGAGACTTCGTGAGTCAGGCTGATCATCAGCATCTTTAAATTTAAAGGCTTAGCCCCCCCCTCCACTTTTATCTCCGTCAATTCTCGCATTCTTTAGGTGTATATGAGAATACAAATACACCTCATCTCTCTCTGTCTGTCTGTCTCTCTCTCTCTCTCTGTCTCTGTCTCTGTCTCTCTGTCTCTCTCTCTCTCTCTATATATATATATATATATATATATATATATATATATATATAACCTAAATTCAATCAGACACTACCTACCTACGTTTCACGTAAAAGATCTTCGGGATAATCCTGGCAGTATTATCCTGATGATCAAATCTATCTATCTATCTATCTATCTATCTATCTATCTATCTATATCTATATATATATATATATATATATATATATATATATATAATCTATTTCAGTTTATTCTTATATATAGGACTCTTATCTATCTATCTAACTATCTATCTATCTATCTATCCACCTATTCCAATGTTCATATCACTCTCTCTATCTGTCTCTATCTATCTATCTATCTATCTATCAATCTACCTATCTATCTACCAATCTATGTATCCTACTGTTCATATCTATCTATCTATCTATCTCTATCTACTATATCTATCTATCTATCTATCTATCTATATCTATCATATCTATCTATCTATCTATCTATCTATCTATCTATCTATCTATCCTACTGTTCATATCTATCTATCTATCTATCTATCTATCTATCTATCTATCTATCTATCTATCTATCTATCTATATCTATCTATCTATCTATCTATCTATCTATCTATCTATCTATCTATCTATCTATCTATCTATCTAATCTATCTACTATCTATCTATCTATCTATCTATCCTATCTATATCTATCTATCTATCTATCCTACTGTTCATATCTATCTATCTATCTATCTATCTATCTATCTATCTATCTATCTCTTTCTCATAGATAGATATGGGCGTGTTTCCCAGCATGTAGTATATGATTTAGCGATTATTAAGTCACTCATTCACTCTCCTTTCATCTTCTCTCTCTCTCTCTCTCTCTCTCTCTCTCTCTCTCTCACACACACACACACACACACACACGCACTCTTCACGCATGCGTAATCAAATATTTGGGCGATGATACAAACAAGACTGATATACAAAGCCTTCCTTTCTTACCCCCACCCTCCACACCTCTCCCGTCTCATCTAACGACGTTCGTATTCGTCAAAGTACACGTGCAATCGACCAGGTTGCCAAGAATAATGTATGTATGTGTGCGTACGTATATATTAACGTGTACTCGTTTGCGTACGTATATATTAACGTGTACTCGTTTACACCCGTCTTTCAATGCCGGTAGTTATTTTTTGTTTGTTTGTTTTGTTTTGTTTTTTTATTATTATTATTTATTATTATTATTATTATTATTATTATTATTATTATTACTCTTTTGAGTTTTCACATCAGCATTAACTGATGGTCTTTCTCTGGAACCTGAGTGACAGCAAGTCTCCTCAGGTCTCCAGGACTCTTCTGAGTATCTGGCAGTTGCAGCAGTGGC